>WURS02427383.1:0-16180 GCA_011762765.2 Rhinocypha anisoptera | reverse complement strand
AAACAAGGAAAAAGAAAGACTTACATAACTGAGAAATATTTCGGGGCTCCTTGCCCCTTTGTCAATCTGAGAGAACTTCTCTCTCAGAAAGTTCTCTCAGACTGACAAAGGGGCAACGAGCCCCGAAATATCGTATTTCTCCGTTATGTAAGTCTATCTTTTTCCTTGTTTCTGTGTGTTAAAATCTATATATGTGTGTGTGTTCGTTATATATATGTATACACGAATATATACACGTATTTATATACATATATATATATACATATATGAATACACACACACTTATATACATATCCAAACAGGTAACAAAGAAAGACTCACATAATGAAGAGATATTTCGGGGTTTGCTTACCCCTTCGTCGGTCTGAGTTAAAACCGGACTTGACGACGCAGTTCACTAAGGAAAATGCCCTTGTGGTTAATTATGCTAGGGGAGTGAGAAACGTACCCTAGCAGCCTCAGGGAAGGGAAAAATGTTAACTCACTGCAGATATATATTTAAATGAACTGGGCAGGGAGTGAGTGGGTATCGAAGGAGTCGAAAATATTCGCAATATGAGGAATCTTATACGGGAATCCTAATTTGAAGGAAGTCAAATGAATTAAAATACACGGAGCCAGTGCAAGGGAAGGGTTAAGCACCGCAAGGGGTCGAGGACGACGAATGTGGGATTCGAACCCGGCGAAAGGGAAACGTAGTTATTTCCCGTTCGTTAGACATCGTCTGGAGTATGCCTCGAGTGCGTGGAGTCTTCATGAAGCAGCGGGAATAGTTTTGGAATTAGATCGAGTGCAACGTAGTGGACTTAGATTTGGGAAAGGTTCTCTATGATTAACGTAGCAGTGCCACGATGCTATTGGAGAAGTTGGATCGGGAGCGACTCACCGATCGTCGTGAGTTGAAATATAGGATAAAATATTCATCGTGTTAACTTGACGCAAATTACTTCCACGAAGAGATAAAAGACATTCTCGTCATAATACGGGAGAGCATATCACATAAGTAACAAAAAATCAAAGGAGATACCCGAGGTGCATTAAAGTTGTAAGGCCTCCAATTTTTTTCTCCGGACTGAAAACAGATAGAAACATGCGGTTTGTTTTAAAATGAGCGGGCACTCTTTGTCAATGTGTGACAGAGATAGCAGCACTGTACGACAGGCAGAACCTCTAGCGGCAGCGGCAAGAATGAGAACCGTTTTAAATACTTAAAATGGCGACATTTTCGTTACATGACCAGTGTGTAATCATTCATGGTGTGACACCGATTGAAATTCATCGCCAGTTGAAGGAGACATGTGATGATGGAGTCATAGAAGTGACAGTTTAAAGAAAGCAGAACATCATGTGACAACGAACCAAAACAATCTCAGCCTCACACACCAACAGCATCACAGTGATTTTCCAGTGGTCAAAACAGACTCCTAAAGAAGCCTTCACCTCTGCCATACATTCATGGCATCGACGTTGTGAAAAATGTGAGATGCTGCAGGGAGATTAGATCAAGAAGTAACTCAAGATTCATTGTTTTTAAGGTGAATAATTCGTTAGAAAAAATTCAGAGGCCTTATAACTTGAATGCACCTCGGATACCATGAATTTTATTAGAGCTCTGGAGTAGTGACTCTGCCACTCATATGTATTTCTTTCAACTCATTTTGTTATGATTTTTTATTGATAGTTGAGGCTGGAAAAATCTTAATGATTTGGAGACTATTTTGAATGAGCTTTTTTAGTATTTACAAAGCTTAATCATTTTTGTTTTTTGAATATTTACAGAGATTAATCATTTTTGTTTCATGAGTATATAATAAAATAATCTTAACCTGATTAGTCTGTGGGAATGAAAATAACAATGCACACTGCAGAAGCAAAATCAAGGATAACCGGAATGAATATTGTTTTCAGATTGTTCATTTGTTGGTTGAAAATAATGTACAACTGTAGTGGTGCTGCAAGTGCAGGGGTGATAACATTTATGCATATTTTAATAGAATAGGATTGACTGGTATAGTAGATAAAGAGGGAAAAAGTCATTTATTTCCTATTCTCCAATGGAGTACTATTGTGATGTTTGGGGAGGAAGAATTATGTTTAGAGAAGTGGGTTCATCTCAGGTTATGCATGAATCTTGGGTGTGTGTCTGGT
The DNA here is from genome assembly GCA_011762765.2 of Rhinocypha anisoptera. Lineage (NCBI taxonomy): Eukaryota > Metazoa > Arthropoda > Insecta > Odonata > Chlorocyphidae > Rhinocypha > Rhinocypha anisoptera. The sequence continues at coordinate 14,032 of WURS02427383.1, read as the reverse complement.
TTTTGCCACTTGAGCGTGAGAATTTTCAATCAGATGAAACAGCTGAAGGAATTTCAACCAAGTAGTTGATTCAAGATAGAGGATACATTTGGTTCCTAACCTTGTGTATTATGTACTCTTTATGTCTTTGGCAACTCTTTTAGATGGTACACTTAGCTAATCTGCTCTTTTAGTGGTAGTTTGTCTGCAGTTTTTTGAGTCTTACATATTTTATAAATACAACTCAGTCATGCAGAATTTGACTTTCAGTTAAGATTACAGGAGCTCTTAAGAACTCCTGTAATCATCATATCATATGCAAATCTGATAAATTTTATTTTTCTCCTACCTATATTCACTCCTTTGTCTTCATTCAAGTATTCATATCCTTGGCATGGATATTAAAATGTGTTGAAGATAAGCTGCATACTTGTCTCACTCTTCCTAACTAAACCCATTCCATTCTACTGTTTCCTCTTCTATCTAATGCTTTCTGTTCTTCATACAGATGTGTTATTAACCTTATTTTTTTCCATTCAATGTCTTTATCTTTTAGGTCCTTTAGTAGTTAACCCCTTAACAAACACTGTCAAAAGTCTTCTCCAAATCTATGAAGAAAAGTTTTAATCCTTTCCTTGTGAGAATTGTACAAAATCAAAGCCAGCTGTGACGGAAATGATTTTTTTGTTCATAATAAGATATTTCAGTAATTTTCTGTTATACATAGTCTTAGAAAAAATATGACATGTTCATAAACATTTTGTACATTGTGCCATTAAATTGTCCAATACTATTAGTAGTATTATGAATTTGAGATTTTTATATTTGCAATAAATTTATTACAAATTGCTATTATTGTATTATTATTTATTTATAGCACTAGGCTTAGCTTTTAGTATTAAGATTAAAAATAATACCTTCATCCATGACTGGGTTTCCATTATACATAGTTATCTGACATTAATAATTTGTCGTTAAATTTGTAAGAGTATAAATAACAATATAAAGTGTTTATTGAGAAAAAGAAATATTGTACTACGTATTTTTCCAACTAGATTTTTAATCTGGTACGACTAGTTTCAACGCTACGGCATCATTTTCAGGTGGTGGAAAAATACGTAGTATGTTATTCCTTTTTCTCAGAAATGGATTTCCACATAGTTATGCCTGAAAATGTTGAAAGTTTTTATTCTTTAAAGAAGTTATTCATTTTGAAATAGGCATAATTAATTCACTAAAAATAATAATTTTCATCAAAATATTGATGCCATGTAGTGTACAAAAAAATTAAAAGATATCTCATAATTACAGCATCCTCATTCAACATAGAGTTTTATAAAAAGTCATCTCTTTAAGTTACCAGCGATTAAAGATTCCTTACAAAACAGTTGAATTCTCTTCCAAACTTAAGAAAAAGGATGTAGTTTTAAATTCAGATATGCATTATGTAACTTGTTTCCAATTCATATTTTTTGGGATTGACTTGCTGACCTGTATTTATCCAGCAGGACAACTGAATATATTTCTTAAATATTTAGAATGACTAAGCATTATAATTTAAGGCCACTATAGGGCACAAAATATATGATAAATAAATAAATTATGCAATAGAGAACAAAAACAGTACAAAATAGAAATTCTGTGAAAATAATTAAGCCACAAATGATTTTTTTCACCATGATTATTGATAATAAAATTATTAGCCACAGAAAGTGACACTAGACATTGGATCATTTTTTCACCATTTGAATCGAAATAATAAATGTCATGTAGTCTGCCTACTGAATAACAGTAAGAAAATACAAAATATTTTTACAGCTGAATTTTTAGGATTATGATTATCATGTTTTGTAGCACTAAATAACCATTACAATTGAAAAATTAATTCTTGGAACTGGGTCATTATTTTTTTCTTTGTATACTTGATAATTGCATAGAGTATCTCTCTCATGTTTTTTCTTTAGTAGTGTATGAATGATAATTTTTCTTAAGTAAATGCAAATGCTTAATTATATTGTTTATATTTTTATGCTAATGATTCCATAACTCTTTGATATAAATTTCCAACAGTTGATTAATTTGTTCAAATTTTACCCGGTAAAGTTTCAATTTTAGGAAATTAAATTTGACTCTTATTTTTCCATAAAAATTACTATGAGAAGCTTTCATTAGTGAATGAAGCTATGCTGAAATTGGACATGTGGAACCTATGAAATCTGTGACTTTGTGAAAGATTTTAAATTTTTAAATAAATTTTTCTCTGAGTTGTGCAACTCTCTTAAATGGAAATCTGTTCATTTAGTTTCTGGGTGGTGCCTGTTCATTTTTCGCCACCTTGTCCATTTTGTCTCTCAGGATGGAGCGGTTTAGATCCTGTGGGCATATTTCAATGTTACCATCATCTGCCAATGGAAATAGTGCTTCTTGTATCAACATTCGATTCCTTTTCGGTAATGGTCGGATGGGGAACTTGATTTCAAAGTGAATGCGTAAATCTCCCCTGCAGTGATCGTTGTCCCCCACAATTGGAAGTCCTTCTCTGCAGATGACCATTTGGTAAGAAGGCCTGATGAAGAAATATGAGTGATATTGAAAAGAAAGAAGTAGCAGCATATTCGGTTCTACTTCTTACTTTTCACTATGTGTTCCTTCCACCACATCAAACCTGAATCAGTAATTCTTAAATATGAGTGATGATATTTTTACTGTGATATTATTAATAATAATTTTTATTGTTCAAACAAAATACTTTAGGAATATAGATGCAGGAGTTATGAAAAGGAGTATAAATTCAGATTTAAAAAAAATGAAGTGACAATGAAATTTTTACTTTATAATGTGACGTGGTCAATCCAAAATTGAGATAGTGTTAACTCTACTATAATAGCAGGTTATATCTTATATATTACTATGTTATTATTCACTAATAGAAAATTACAATATCAGATTTTTCTGTTTTAGTTTGAAACTACAGTGAAACCTGTCTTAAGCAGCCTTCACTTTGTCCACGAAATAATGGCCACTGAAGGAGGAAACTTCTAAAAGGTGGTGAAATTTACATTGATCATATGGGAGAAAGGTTCCTGACAGAAGTGGTCACTTAAGGAGTGACTGTTGATTACAGGTGGTCCTTGAGTCAGGTTTCACTACATAAAATTTTGCAGTTCTTCAACTGATCAGGTAGTGTTGTAGACTGTGACACCCATAATCTCTGTGTGGCATTAATTTATTATTTTTTTCTTGTTTAGTGAAAGTGAATTTCATTTTTCAAATGATAAAGTAAATATGTATTGGTTTTTTTATGAAAATTGAAATAGAAAAATATATACATGCATGAAAAAGGTTGAACATTTTTTTTGTGTCTGGATAGTTCTTTGTGAGTAGGACCATGTAAGCACCTTTTAACAATTATGTTTTGCAGTTGATAGAATTTCAGAAGGCATTGTGAATTCTGTGTTCTGTGCTGGAGAAATATGTGGAGTCATTGTTTCTTATGAAGTGCTATAGTCATGCTTTGGAAGTTCTTACGTGACAACTTCTGTGATAGGGATCCGAAGAAGTTTCCCATCAATAGTGTCAATGGTGGTCATAAATCCAGTCAGTGCTTGGCAGAGTGAAATGCATTTGACTGTTGAGAGGTATGCCAATGGAGGTAGCCATCCATTTTTACAATTGGGCTCTTGTGAGTAGAATTTTGTTTCTTCATCCTCCTCATGAATGAGAGTTAACTGCAGCTGGCTCTTATATATTGAAGTAATTGATGTGTCTTGTTTTCTGTTTTCATCACAGTCTCGCTTTACCCCTTCTCGTTTGTAAACTGGATGTGGAATGTCTTCAGTGATGAATATTAAGTCAGCTGAAAAGATTAAGGGGGAATTTTGATAGATGTATTTATAACATTCCACAGTGGAATGGTTTGTGACCAAATTCTTGTACTCAACATTAGATGGTAACACATCCTAAACCTTTTACATTGACAACTTTGACAAATTCCAACATCCCATGACCTCACAATATTAATTTTTTTTACATATTTCCTTGGAAACAACAGGTGACACAGGGAAAGCAACTGCCTCTGTACCCTGAAGTGTGAATTTTCGCATGCTGCTGCGCAATAAGTCTATTCCAAATATCTTGTGGACTGGCCCTTCGTACATGCCCGGAACCATTTGGAAGGAGGCTTCATTGTGCTTCGAGGTAGGGACTCACTTCCATTAATTACAGTTCACAGTTGATGTTATTGTATGTACTCTAGTGTTGGTGAAGGGTGAGCTATTGGCTATGAAATGAGAGTAAAGGAAGAAACCTGCAGCCAATATAAGGTGATGAACTAGAGGCTCCTTGTTAGGAGGTCTAACCAGATGGGAAGGTGCACTGACTTTGAATAGTGCTCCATAACTGTACTATCCTTTGTCATAAATACTTTCTCCCTGTTGATGGTCACCAGTTGACAGAACAATCAATATCTCTTTGTTGTCTCTAGATCACCCTTACCAGACTGACACAAAGGTCAAGAATCAATAGTGGGGGTTTACTCTACTAGTCATTCAATTCATGCAAAGGGCTTCTTGTCTTTCTGGCTACAATGTATGCAGGATCAAGATTTCAATGCAATGGAGGTCTCATGACAGTGACTCATTTTCTTAGAGTCTAGGCACCACCTACTTCATCCTTGTTGGTTACCAAAAAAGTCATGTTATAGGGAACTTTCCCTTTTTCCATCCCCAAATTACTTAGGCCGACACTTTAGCCCCCAAGATATTTGAAATGTATTATGGTACTAGGTGAGCTCGCTGCCCTCACCTAACAAACCAACCCAATTCCATGCTTTATATAATTGCTCATCATAAATAGCTGTTTTCTGGCAAGACAGATTCTATAAATTGATGAGAAATGCTAAAAATTTGGTTTTGTGAGTGAAATGAGAATCCTGATTCCTTGTTATTCATACCAGGTATGACTGCTACTCCCTGGTTACCTGCTTCAGGAAATCTATACTCTGTGCCTGGTTCAACACCTGGGGGGAATTCAATAGTGATCAAATTTTTTGCTGATTTCGTCATTCTTGGGCATTCCTCTGAGTTGTCATCGCACAGTTCCCTTCGTCTAATCAATACCTGTAAATATATTACAATAGAATAAATCTGTCATTGTTAAATGTCTTAATGAATAACAATTATCATGATAAGATCGTATGTGTTCTACCAGTAAAAGATAGACTTCTCATGGCCACTGTTTACTAAGAAGGCATTATCATATGCCAAGTTAATCTTTTTAATGGGCATTTTTGTATAAATTTCCTTTTTATTGTTTTTCTGCCATAGTCATGAATTTAATAGAAAAGCTTATGGTTGTAGGTGATTGAAATTTTGCAAAGGCTTTTTGCAAGGATTGGTTCTTGTTTGAGTCAAACCTTTGATAGTTATGATCCACTTTTGTTTTCAATTTTCTCTGACAGACAATCCACTGCGAAGTTATTATAGTAATGGACATAGAGACTTAACTTTCCAGATAAAAGCAGTAGTTTTAATATTTTTATAATGTAAAAAGCATGCCATAATTAGCTTTATATGTCTGCGAAGGATGATTTCATACTTCATGCAGTATATCAATTATTTATGTTTTTTCCTGAAGTGAAAATTTAGTCAATTAGATAAAAACCTGTTAGTAATTTGGGCACTTATAAACGGCATGATTATTTTAAGATATAAAAGTAGGAAGGACAGAGCTACCTGGAAGAGAATTACTATGTTGGTCTGCCATGCTGGGCTAGTGCACTCTTTCACTCTTAAGTTGATCATAGTATAGTGCCTTATATCTCTACTTTTTAAAAGCTGCCATTAGGCATTATTATTGAGTAGATATTTTGTGTTAATGGGAGAAGAGGTTTGGTGTAGCAAGAATGAAATCTATTCAAATAATATCAAGATTTTGTGCAAACGCATGGAATGTGCCAATGAATCTAATCACTTTCATAAACCAACAAAGACCAAAACTTGGGGAAAGCCTTTTTTTCATTTTGGAGTTTGAGGGTCTATGGAACAGGTGTGACATGATAGTAAGAGGGCTTGGAAATTGATACTTTTGGGGTGAGAGAATCACAAGAGGTTCAACAGTAATTTAACTCAGTAAGAGGACAGTAGGTATTGTGTTGACTATTTAAAAGTATAAAATAGCTTCTCTCCATCCCTCCAAGATTTCCCATTTACTGTACAACATATATACATTCAAAATTCGTTTGTTGGCTAGCCAACTTACTACCAAAATTCAGAGTAAATAGAAGGATTCAACTTTATCATGGATGTCACCTATTAACATTGCAGCTATGATTTCTTTTATTCTTACCTGTTTATAACCACCATAAAATACTTCCTTTAGGGTTAATGGGAGTGGATGAAAGACATCAGGATCTTTCTTCTTGACTCCAATGCGTGTGCCATCTTTATAAAGTGGAAGAGGGTGATAAATTACATCCAAAAGATCAGCATATGGACTGATTGTTCCAAAGAAATCTCTATAAATCAAAGTAAATTTAAACTATTAGGTTATTTAAGTCAGTTAATCGCCCTGACACTACCAAATGGTTAAAACTTGATGTAGTATCTTTCATTGGTTTACATAATTTTAGTTACAAAGGAAATAATGTAGGTTTACATTAGAAGGAAATATATAAGTTTATCAGAGAACAATTTAAAGAAATATTGCATGCAACATTTTTGATGGATTAAGCTTTAGTAATCCCTCTTACATATTTTTTTGTGTAATGAAAAAAAATTTGTTAGTTTTCTGATTTCTTCTCTGGATAAAAATTAAGTACCTGTTTCATGCTATGTGGAAGGAAACTACTCATTAACAAATTAATCTAATGATCAGGAATCAATTTCATCTACAAGTAATCATAGGGACTAGTGTTAATCAGGGTGGAAAATATTAATATTGACTACTTGTATCAGTTCTTTTTGGGGAGGAATGTCTATTTTGTACTTCATTTTATGAATTCCTGTATGACTACTAATCGTTGTTTAAATATAACAGTTCAGCTCATTGTGTAAATTGTGTTTTTTTGTATAGAAAAAAGTAGAATTTTTTAAACCTTTAAAATTTAAAATAGTTATAGATAATGGAAACATATATTGAAGACCTAGACATGTGTTTTTCTTTTGAATTCTCATGATTTAGTTTAATATACAATGACAATGGTTATTTCGGAAGGTTAACAACAATTTTTTTTCATTTGCATAATATGTTTAAACAAAAAGAATATGCCTGACATACGGGATAGTCTGCAAGCTAGCTGGCCACCGACTTATGTAGTTCATTGCTCTTTATACTTGCCGAAAAGTTTTCATAGGATCTCCGTGATAAATGTAAGGTTGTATATATTCATTAGGACCGGGAACGCCATTTTTGAGTCCTTCTTCACCGTATTGGTCATAAACTGCGCGGAGAAATTTGTCGATTAAAACTTCGTAAGCTTCCGACGCCAATGAAAAAGTTACTTTTTCTTCTTCCTGTTCCTTTTCTTCATGTTCCTTTTCTCCGTCTCGCCGTCTCTCTGGATGTAGCTCTAATGCCAAACGGCGATACCTACGCAGGGAATTAATTTTTTTTATCACGGTGACAGTATAAATTGATCTACTCCTCTTGGTCGAAGTTCAATTTTAAGAGTAAAGACTGACTCTCGTTTTATCTCTGGCTCTGTTGAACACTTTTTTAGGTTTAGTACACCGTAATAATCGATCCCCATTTTGGACCCGATTTACATCAAAATATTAATGGTGCAAGTTATAAATAAGGTATAGAGTTGTCTGCGGGAGTCTGTTTGATGGACAAGATATAATAACCGTTGTTTACAATAATATGTCGTTACTATGCTTCCGAGACAATAATAATTGTCTGATTATATTTATTTTACATTAATTTTTATTTTGTCTTTCAAGTATTTTCGGTGACATCATGTTCCTCCCATCGGCTTTGCCTTGAATAGCCAGGGGAATATTTGAATTTATCATATATTTAATGTTTATTATCGCATTTTAAAATTTTCTTGTTAGTAATTCTTATAATTTACCTTTTCAGCTCCTCTGTGTACGTTTCTAATTATTGTTTAATGCAAAGCGACAATCGCTCGGTGGTTTAAATTTTAATAATGATACTAATTGTAAGACTTTAAAAATAAAACACAATGTCAATTTTCACACTTTTAATAAACTACCATCGTTTTGACACTGTTTGTTTTGTTTAGTGTGATTGTCACGATGGAAATCAGGCGCAACAATGTCATACATATGCAGGTGTATATACTATGACAAGTGTGGGGGAGGGGATAGAAGGAGAGGAGGGTGTCAAGGTATTATTAACATCATGCATGTCTTTAAATTTCACAAGTCAATATTGTATAAAGCCTTCTTATTTAGAGAACATTTCAATAACTGGCCGACATATTGGTACACCTACTGCGGGACTAAAAATTATGGCTGCTGGAGTTTAAACTTTAGTTACAAGAAAACGACTCAATAAATCACTGCGTGATAGATACCACATTTTCCCTTGTTTTATGCTGCGTTTTATGGTATTATAAAAAAAAATTTATCGCCTTTCTTGAAATATTATTCAGGCATGAGCGAATGAAGCGCCCATTTTTGCGCCCTCCGGTGCAAGCCCGACATTTTAAACTCTGCAAAGCCAAAATTGAGTCACTTAGGCACCAAGCTTTAACATTATCTGGATTAATCCTTTTAAATAGGTTTGTCAACTCTTATGCATTTTAAATTGAAAGCAAAAGAAGTTGTAAAAGATGGAAAACAACTTTCTCGTCACCGGGTGATCATAAGTAATTAAAATTTGTACCGTTCTAAAGCTCTTCTTAATTGTATGAACTTGCAAGTAATGCTATAAATGTTAAGTTTGGACGGATTTATGACTGGTGTTTCTTTGTTTGGATTGACAAAGCTTTGGAAGTGACGAGAAAAACTCATACGAAGTCGGTTTTCTGGACGCAGTGTGGCCGTGACCACCTTCCGTGCCATGCCCGTCAGACTAGTTTCTCATTCAATTTTGTTGCAACAAATACCAAATGTTGCCGGTTCTTAACGTTCCCAAATCCCAAACAAAAAAAAATTCAGTAATAACTCCGTCCTCAAACTTGAAATTTTTGCATTACTTGCTCGTTCAACATACTTAAAACGGTGCAAACTTTTCATGTGGTCACTCGGTGACGAGAGAAAGTCGTTTTACATTTTTTACAGCAACTTCTTTTGTTTTGATTTAAAGGGCACAAGAGTTGGAATGCCTATTGAAAAAGGATTAATCCATTTCATTTTAAAGTTTGGTGCCAATAATTGTCTGTATTGTGGTTTTGCAGACGTTCAATTAATTTACAGGTTTGCGCCGGAAGGTGGAAAATTGATACTATTTTTATGAGTGAATAACATTTCAAGGAAATTCAATAATAAATTTTGTCCAATGCCATGTAAAACAGCATGAAACAAGCTAGACTTTAGTATCAATCACGCTGAGATTGAGTGAGTCGTTTTCTTGTGACTGAAATTTAAACTATTCGTAATTTTTATTCCAATAGTAGTCAATTCAATTAAGTAAAATTTCGAAAATGCATAGTTTCTATAATGCTATTTTTTCATTTAAAGTCGATGTACATGTCTACTGTTACGGCGAACAATAAATAAATTCATTAACTGACTAATCTTTGAAAACATTTGAGAAATATGATGGCGATATTACCAGAGGCTTTTCCTTTAAGCTTATCTTCGGTTCTCCCCTTAATCTGCCTTCTACATAATAATAATCGTCACACATATTCAGTACACATCCATAGTGCCATTGAAACAGAAATTTTTAAGATTAATAAATAAATGCAAATTGGAAGTTTTGCTAGAATATGCTATAATAAGCTTAATTATATATTATTTATAATGCTTAGTGTACATTAAGCATTACCAAAACTTCATATTACGTATGTATTAGGATATTAGTATACGTATTCTCAGTCCTTTACCAATTACTTTTATGGGAAGCTAATAACGCCTTTAATTTTCCTATTGAATCCCACTTGCTTTGGTTACATTGCTAGCCGTTTAATAATTTGCCTTTTTTACAAACAAATTCAATTAAAAGGGGACTTACAATTGCCGTAGCAATTAATTTCGTTTAGGCGTCCCTGGTGCCGAGTTATCTTGAAAATCTTAATTATTTGTGATTCGATTTATAATCATGAATGTATTGATAATAATAGGAACTGAAAACCACGATCCAAATTTCTCTTCATATTGAGTATTCGAAGGCTGATATCTTCATTCTAATTAATTTCTTCCTCTACTATATTGTATTCATCTTAATGAAGAAGCTAATTATGATGACGACGACACGCTTTCTCCTGCTGGAACTATTAATTATTACTTTCCGTTCCAACCGTCTACTGCCTCATGTTGTTTTTTCATCCTAATTAATGTCGCGTATAATTTAGAAGATAAAAATCCTATAAATAAGAATTTTTTCGTCTAAATTATTTATTTAATATATTTTCATACTGGCGAAAACATACCTTTTGAAGAAACCCTGATCAAATTAGTTTCTCAGTATTTGTATGTATTACATTGAAGCAATATGTTAATTACTTTTAGTAAGTACGTTAAAAATGTTTTTGCAAGGACCATCTAAATCATTTCTCTCTTTGTAAAATAATGTTAGTAATAATAAAGTTAATTTATGAGCCACAACATAGATCGTTTTAAAGTCATTTAAAGTTTAGTGTAGTGGAATTAGTGCCAGTAGATGCCCTTAGATGGCGTTAAGTTCACCCTCTGGTTTTCTCTTCGTGTAGCGTGCGCCATAGCGGTAGCTCTGGGTAGTTCAAAGAACACCTTATTGTTGGGTGCTGTGGATGACTTTTTTCCCCTTATGCCGGGAATTCCCCTCAAAAAGAAAGGAGGGAAAGGAGGTCTTCAGCTCCCGACCGGCATTTACATTAGGTCATCGGCTTCGCACTGGAGAGTGTTGCGGAAGGAGGTTGTGAATGAGTGAGCTATCTCAAGACTCGGAAGTTTTCCGGCTGGATTTTTCAAGGTAAGAGTACCTCATGTTGCTTGAAGTAATTTTGAATTGGTGCGTTTTTCCTAGATCGTCAGCGGGATTTCCGAAACCTGTCTGAACATGTTCATTTTGCTTATTGAATTGTTCTTGTATACCCTAGTCATCTTCTTTGATCAGAATCTGCCTTCTGGAATTTGATATTTGCGATTCCGTTATGCATTGATTAACCACAGTCTAGAATAGAACTTCCTGCTATCTACTAGTTTTTCATGCAAATTGTGCCTATGCACCTTCCATGAATGACGAACTGCAGATTTTTGGAAGTTTCCCCATTGTAACACTTAAATAAAGTCATGCACCCCTCTCAGTAAAGTCGCTTACATTTCTTCTCAAAATGCTTTTGGAAATCTTAGTTACCATACTGGTGACGAGGCATAGAAGGCGATTTGTTTCCCGCTTTTCCATATCCCCCAACTTGTCCAAGAAGAACAAAAAAATCTTATAGTTTCAAAACTCTGTGGCATATTTCGAGGAATAACACATTGTAAACTGTTAAATTAACATCAGTCTATAAAAGCAATTAACGTTTCTCAATGCTGTGTCAGATATGTTAAGTCGGTGACAGTTTAAATCGGCCTCGAAACACCTCTCTTCGTCTTCGATCGTCGCTAGGACGGTTCATTCGGATACAACCGATTTCGCTGCACAAGTTATTTTCCTGGGTATTGTTAAACTGAATTTATTTAATGACCCAGGCCCCTGTCCCTCACGTAAAATACGGCGTGAGAAGTAATTTTCTTGTATGCGGTTGCGTGCTGTTGGGCCAGGAGTCTTTCCTTTAGGCTGTACCAATCAACCAGAAAGGGTTTTCAGTTGTTCACCAGAGATTCTGGTGTTCTAAATCACGTTGTTTCTTGGCTCCCATTGGTATAAGGTACTGATGATTTATTGGTACCGTGTCTGATGTATTTATGCCAGATGTAGTTGGACAGCTTATGGACACCTCAAAGGAGGTAACTCCGATACCGAAATTTTGAATTTCTCTCTCTTAAAAAGAGATCCCATGTCTTAAGAACCACTCTTAAAAGAGATATTTTATGACATGATATCTGACATCACATGAGCTGATTGGTGTGTTTTTTGGACAGCAAGGCAAGTTGACGATGGGTCGTTTTCTGGCGCTTATGACAAAATAGTCAAAAGAATGTTGTGGTTTGGTTATGCCTTATTTTTTCAGAATTTCAGGAACGTCAATCAATTTCTGACTTGTGATAATATTGACCGTAAATGTAATGTACATGTTGTTACTTTTGATACCGGAAAAGTAATACTTTTAAAAGAGTTCAGCTATCACCGGATAATGGTTGACGATCAAATTAATTTCTTGATATTATATCCAGTATTTGAACCGAAGGTTGATGAATTTCGAGGTAGATCTGGGTGAAATCCTTTATTTATCATGTATTGTACAATTCTGTTTAAGGCATTATATATATTGTTAGTATAAATTAGCAGAAATCATTAGCCACCCTGGATTGGGATCGACTTTTCATATGATGACAAAAGAATGCGGAAATGCGCATTACTTTAATTTTTCTATTTCAACGGTCAAGATCGTGGTCCAAATATTCTGATCGGAATTTTTGTTTTTTTTTACATTCCGTTAGATTTTTAAATAGGTTTGATTCGTTTGATATTCGTTGGCAGTTGTCATTTGAGGCCATTTAGTTCCATATTGGCGACCATTAATTGTTCAAACTCCCAAGGCCACAATATTTTGGAAATTTACGATAATTTTTGGAAAATTGTCAAAATGTGCCCCTTAAGGTATCCTTCAAATTATTAAAAAATATCGGTGATCGTTCTTATCACGAATTCACTCTCACCTAAGGCAACTTATCTCAATTGGAGCACTTCCGTTTCCGATTGGAACCTGGGTTTGCGGAAGATACGTAAATGCGTACTTTTGCCTGTTTTGATTCAAGGATTTTGCTAGCAGGTGCGGCCTGCATTTTCGTTTTCCCAACTTCCGTTGTGGTATGTATTCGCGGAGGGGTGGGGGTGATGCTTTTTTTTTTAAATAAAACCTTTCGCAACGCGCCCGAAACCATGGTGGCCAATCACCGAACCGTCGCACCTATTGCGGCCCCTTCCTTCGTGACTGCTTCACGGACAAGCGAATGTGTGAGACAATTGGCGAAGCCTCTTTAGATGAAATCTAGCTGCCACACTGTAAGATGCGCGTGTATCGACTTGATCTGTCCACCCGCGTAGCCGTCGATGGAAGTAAGCAACTGATTTTTACTGAGGCGATCCATTAGTCTCACATAGTTTTACGTCACACTCTTTACACCAGCTGGTACCAACACACCTGAGGGAAATAATGTACCACGTCTTACGGCAAAAAAATTAGCAGGAATTTAATAAAAATTATTGAGTCCACCTTGCTGCGGTACACGCGACCACTCACGTAAAATAAGGTAGAGATAGATATTATGGAAAGGATAGATTTAAAAGTCAATTTTTGACTCTTTTACGATTAGAGATCAAAATGAATGCGATCGCAGTGATGGTGGACACTTAGGATAAATAGCGTATATATTTTGTAGTTATCGTGTATGGGCCTTACATATGCTTGAAATCGATAGAATTTTCCCTGCAGGAGTTGAGCATTTTTTTTCTACTGGATGTTTTGCGTGTAAGTAGTATCATGCGTGGTGAATGATTTATGATGCTTACATATGGGGAATGCATGCTTTGCATGTTGGGTCACCCGCTGCCACACGCCCTTGCGACGGCTAGTGTAGGATTTTACGTAAATGTAGACAAGTGCCAAAAGTGCAGTCCCGTTTCGGTCGATAATAAATATATTTCTCGAGGAAGGAGGAGAGTAAAAAGCAAGATGAGGAAACACGTGTTGTGGAGGGGGGGGGGGGGGGGGGGGAGAGGGAAGGGCAACCGTCGGAACCCCACTCCCCTGAAGCGCCCCGGGAGGCCCCCTTCT
>WURS02427363.1:0-16182 GCA_011762765.2 Rhinocypha anisoptera | reverse complement strand
CTGGAGGTGTCCGGAGGGTCGTCACCCGGGCTCGAACCCGGGTCCCCCGGTCAGTAGCCAAGCACTCTACCCACTGGCTACCACGACCTCGCTAAACACCACAAAGCGAAATAAATTCCAGAATTAAAGGCAAAATGATGAAAATCATGATCAGCGGCCCTCGAAGGTAGCAGAAGGGCCTTAGGCTGTGCATCTCCAAAAAGTCTAGCAATTGACCTTCGTTTGGGAGATGTGTGCGCGAGTGTAGAACTTTGCAATCCAGATAAAAACAAATAGATTACCTGTTTAAATGAAGAAATAAGATAGCAAATGGAGCAAGTGATAGGATTCGATGACCAAGGACCCAAAGGAAGTAAGGGAGCCTCATGAATCATAATTGGGTCGTTATATTTTATTCTGCTCCGCAAATGCTAGTGCCACTTTTTCTGATGGAGGTCGTCTGGCAATGTTTATACTTAATTCATTCCGGAAAAATGTTTGTCATGAATGGTTTTTAAATCTTCGTTTTATCCATCACAATCATCAAACCGGGAGCTAGTATCGATGAATATCTTATCGGCTGTATTTGTCATCTTTCCTTCGACTTACAAACAATACCCCGCTGGATCACGATCATTTTTGAAATATCTAGCCCAATAAGGTGGTCGAGAATTACTAATTGCATTCATAAAACGTTTAAATTAAAATTCTCAAGGAGAGGTATCAAGAAATGAGAAAAGGCTTTCGTAATTACGAAAATTTCTTTAAAAAGCGTCCTTCATGAATCATGCAAATAAATATGCCGGCTGGAATAGAAAGTTTTGCCTCTCTTTACGGAATTCGGCAACCTAGATCTAACTGATTTCCCTTCAATTTTAATATCGTCGCAAATAGAATAGACGGTTTTAATTACCCAACGTATCTACATATTCAACCTTTTCAATGTTACAGTGCTGGTAAATCATTTATTAGTTGGCCCACCACGCTTTAGGCTTTTTTAAGAAACACATTTCTCATTTAAACTGGTTTGGCTGTTGTGCTGTAGTTTCTATTGGCTTGTGGTTATTTAAGACTAGAAGTGATCTAATTAAAACCTACGCTGCTTTATTGTCGACATAGTTCGAAATTTATAATTTTAATTAATATATAATTTTTCGAAGCGAGAAATAAAATTATCAGTCAACATCAAGAACTTTTCTTTATTGTTTCCATACTGTCTGCCTTTTAGTGTAATTAATTTTTTACCAAACGTTTTAATTTACTCAAAGTATTTAGTACGCTTTGCTGAAAGAATTTCGCTCTTAACATTCTGAATACTTTCACTCTTTCGAACGGTCTAACTTATTTCCATCTGGCGATTTCATGATTGAATCCATCCCGTTTGTTATTGAAAGAACTGAAACGTTATAATTTCATTTTGCGACCACAGTTCAGGCCGTTCAGGCGCCAATGCAAAAGGCTTGCTTGAGAACTCTGATTCATGCTGCTATCTGGCGGGCTTAAGAGTTACTACCTCACTCCCACTGCTGGCGTCACCGTGGCGTATGAATCTCTTGGGAAGGTGACCGAACCAAGACGCGCTCCGAAAACGATCGTAGATGCGCGTGGACACAAGTGGCGTAAGTTGGAGGTCACGGCGGTTGCGGTCGACTGAGGCGATTTTACTATTCGCCCGAATCACGAACTTGTATTAGAGAACGTTGAGGCACAAGGCAAAAATTAAGTCCTCGTTTCCAAAAAGGAAGCGCGTATTTTATCTTTCAAATGGTAGCCTCTTATCTGATCTAAAATAGTACGCGGTTTTCTTTTGTCTATGCCGAGAATTCAACACCAACAAATTTAGGATATATAAATCTCCGGATGGATAATTTGTGATGAGAAATTCTTGTTACCATTTCCAAATCCCACCCAAATATAAGAAATCAACAACATATGGGCTATACATAAGTATGCACCCCTTATGGGTTTGGGTCTTCAACACAACCAGCCTTTGACCAGTATGATGGGATTATAAATCATAAAATGTAAAAAATAGAATTGATTGTTTCAAATTCAAGTTGCGACGTGAGATGATGAAAATTAGTCATCATAGCAATGCATCTTCATAAATACCTTACTAGTTCCACTCTCAACCAACCCTTTGGCCATCTGATTTTCGTTATAAACTATGATTTTTTCTCTCTTTTACCAGAATACTTTCTTTGGTGGTAATATATAAAAAAATATATATATATATATATGTTAATTTTCAAGTGCACAATCTCACATAGTGGGGGCTTCTGTCATTGTGTTTGTAATCACTTATTTAATACCATTTAGTCGATAATAATGCAGAGTGGAATAATAAAAAAAGCATAGTCAAAGTAGATACTTCATCCCGATAGGTTTAGACATTGCGGGCAGAGCCTGGCTTTATATCCTTTCTTTACTTTTACTAAGAAGTCCTCTAATCAAGAATATTCCTCAACCAGGAGTGCCCACAGTCATCATTTGTATTCGAACCGGGATTTCTCCAGCTCAAATTCAAACTCTCTGACCATTTTTCTACTCCATTTAGATATGCGTTTCGTCCTTGTTATAAAAATAAATTTTGTTATACTGTCCGTATCGTAATCGGCCGCTTATAGCTGTGTGTGGGTAATTGTAACATAAACCTCCGTTTGGGACTAGAAAGGTATTATCAATGGAAACCTGGTTGCGGAGCGAAACATGTAACACGATACAAACTGCAGTTCCCACATTTCATTGAGGGTGTACTCATAGGATATGGACTGTTGGAGTGTCTGACGCCATAATGGATAGTTCAATATGGTAAAGACTCCAATTGGGACGAAAATGAGGACACTATCACCCCCTCCAGACACTTAAATGCATACCGCATACATGTCACATCGAGGTCTGCCTGCTAACGGAAGTATCCACTCATTCAAGGGGGAAAGATTCACACTTCTGAAATAGAAGGATGGGTATGGACAGACCCTGAACTGACATTAGATTTCAGTTACCACAAGGTTGTTGGAGAGTTCGGAATTAATTATCCCATCATCCTCGACAGTGTTTATAAATTCTATGAGCATTCCTGATGTAAATCTTTATAAGTAGACCGATTGTGTCTTCCATTACCGTTAATGTTGAGGAAGTTACACATCTTGATGCACATTCAAACGGACTGTCATAGGTATAACGTACTAAACACAGAATACACGTAAAAGAAAATATACTTTTTTGGATATTTCGGTGGCCCAGTCACCAAAAGAAGAGGAGCGTATCTAAAACACTTATACGACGGGACCATCGCATTTATAGGCAATTTCGCCATTCAGAAAGTATTATGTTATTTTTGACGATATGCCACCGATTTTACAAACATAAAAACCAAAAGCATTCCCTCTCGAGCCATGGCATTATTTTATCGATAAGAAGAAGTAATTGGGCTGGCTGTTTTCCGTACTTTTTCATTTGCCTGTGTTAATCTTCACAAGCTAGATCAACAACACCTCCTTCTTCTTTTACACTCCTAGAACAAACTAATGGATTCCTTCCTCTCTATAATTCACTAGCTTCACTTCAAATAATTTAATATGATAATTCAAATAATAATTCAAATAATAATACTATCGAGAGCAAGAGTTTCTCTTGGCATTACCATCCTGTCTGACTCCGGACTCAAGGTGTTATTGTTTTTCACGAAAATTACCAGTGGAGAATATAGGTCATCAGAACTTCTTTCTCTTTTCCGTCGCCTCTCAATCATAAAACGATCATTTACCTACGGACTGCCATTAGTGAAAAGCTGATAAAAACCTCCCTCAACACCGATACTGTCTTTACGCCCAGTATCCGTCACGCTCCTCCCTTATGACACCCCTGAATTGGGCTATTTTTTAAAAACTTTTTGCTGCTCTATCTGATCTTTTATTTTTCATGTTTTTTTCATTTTCCAATTTAATTTTTTTATGCTGTTTTCGGGCAAATTAAATTACCGTAGTTTCCGGTTCATTGAACCCACTTGTTTCACTGGGTAATTTGATGAAAAATCTGCCCGTTTAATGTGGACCGAGGACCGGTGTTTTTCACGTCGCCGGGAATAATCGTATATTTTTGAAAATAATTACATTTCAATAAATATAAAAATTTATTTTTCCTTTATCTTTCCTTATCTTTGATGAAGAACCTTTATTATAACTGATAAATTTGTAATGTAACAAGCACATAGCGCCCCAGTAAAATTATTGGCATTAAAATACGATTATTATTACCTAAAAATCTAACCAGAGAAAACACAGTGCACCTTTTAGATCAGGCTATACGGTAAATAAATTAATCACTAACTCGCTTGCTTGAGAAGGATGCCAGGGCAAATTCAAAACAAAATAAGCAGAGGAGGCATGAAAGTCGCATTGCCTGCTCCTGGTGAGGTTTATTAACTATTTTTCCAAGTTGATGATGGAAGTAAAGAACGGGAATAAGAGGGCCAGGTACTAAAATGTAACCGGAATGTGCGGAATGAATTATCCGCAGGAATTTGGGAACTAATTGAATTATTTCACCGTGCTGAGAGAGCTCTTTGATGGGAGGTTTTTTTATATGATAGCCACAGCATTTCATGGAAAGATTGTAATCAGTCTCAGTCACTCGTTACTGTGAATGAACTCCAAGTATTTCTTAATGCTCGAATATAGACGGACGCAACTGCTTTTGCCTTACTTGAGAGGTTTCTCCTCGCCAGTCGGTGGGACATACCGCTTCCCCTTCCGAATAATTTTCGGGGGTCTTGCTGGATTATTAAGCTTTTTGGTCTTATTTATCTTGGATACTAGTTTAGACAAAGGAAATACATTAAACGCGTATTTTTATAGCGCCTTTAATAACCTTCGAAAGAACTACTCGAGTCGTACCCGATCGATTCAAAGAGTCGATGTCTAAAATTGTATTCTCTGGTCTCGGAATCCAACGCCAGCTTGGAAATACTTTTTAATAAGTCCTTAAGTGATGGTTCGGTTCCCAAGGACTGGAAAGTAGCTAATGTCACTCCCATAGGCGACAGAGAAGACCCCAGTAATTACCGATCCATCTCCCTAACATCCATCCCATGCAAAATATTCGAGATTATCATCGTAAGTTCAATCATGGGGTACCTCGATTCCCAGATCGAGCTAAATTTATAGATTTTAAAAAAGCATTCGACAAAGTTTCTCATTGGAAATTCTCCTAAAGTTAGAAAGCTATTGTATACAAAAGAATGTCATAAGCTGGATAAATGAATTTTTAACAGTCGCGAACAGATGGTCGTCATAGACGGTGTGTCGCCCGAAATAGTGTCTCGCCTGGTGTGCCCCAAGGAAGCGTTATCGGTCTCTTATTATTTCTCCAATATATTAATGACATTAATACCATGGTCAACATTAAACCTCGTCTCTTTGCTGATGATGAAGTTGTATACAGGGATATCTCTAGTGAGGCAGATAGGGATTCATTGTCGAAGGACCTAAACGCGATTCAAAACTGGTGTGAAATATGGGAGTTAGAATTCAATTTGAATAAAATGCGTGACGATGAAATTTTGGAGGAAGGTCAGTACACCAAAATATTTTTATAGCGTAAAGGAAACAAATTTAACTAACGTAGAGTGTACAAAATATTTAGGTACTGGGATAACGAAAGATTTGTCGTGGTGAAAACATGTTCGGGAAGTTTGTGGAATGGCAAATAAAAAGTTAGGATTCATCAAGAGGGTACTGGGAACATGTAATGTGACGGTAAAGGAGCGAAGTTACTTTTCATTTGTTAGGTCCCATCTCGAAGATGCCTCGAGGGTATGGGACCCTCATGAGACAGGATTGGTGTTTGAGTTCGGCGTAGAGCTGCCAGATCTTTGAAGGGTTGTTACGACCAACGTAGGAGTGTAAGAAGCTTATTGGAGAAATTAGTTTGGGAACCACTTGCTGAGCGTAGGTTGAAGTACAGGTTAAATTTATTATATATGTTTCAGGAAGATCACTTCAGCGAATAAGTCAAAAATACATTAAAAGTCCCGACATACTACGGTATATCAGATCACGTTCATAAAATCAGAAAGAGAGAGAGAGAGAGAGACTGTCGAACAGATAGATATAATAAAATGCCATTTTTTCCACGCACAATTAGACACCAAAATAAATATGACCAAAAACACGGAGGTAATAGTTAGGCTAGCTAGTGTATTTATTATATTAACTTGCATGTTTTTAAAAATTAAATGTTAGTTGATTTTGTTCCCGCATTATATGTATTTTCGTTTGTCATTGAAATTTTTTATGTAAGTAGTTTCTCTGCATGTGCATTTTATGCTAATATATGCATGCCTGGTGATGGCTCACTCACCCCCTGCCACACGCCCTTGCGCCCGCTTGCAGGATATTACGTGGACAATTCATTTCGCCGTCGTTGGCGACAGTCCTTCACACATTCCAGCGCGCCCTCCTCCCACAGGGAAACACTTCTTGCCTCAGTAAAAACCACCGGAAGTGATGCCTCGCTTCCGTGGTCTGTTGTACAGGTTGACGAGTCCCTCGTCTTATAGCTCGCCTGCATTAGCCCTATCGGCCGAAACAGATACCTTCCTGCTCTGCCATTGTGTGATCGCCGTCTGAGTCATGGTCAGAGAAGTTCGCGGATAAGAGCCTAGGAGAGTCTGAATAATTTGCAAACGGTGAAGTGTCTTGACCAGCTTATGGCATTTACCGATTGTCTGACCCTATGGTCTATCGATTGACCGATGGTCTGACCCTACATCTACATAATACCCTGCAAGCCGCCACAAGGGCGTGTGGCAGGGGGTGAGCCACCACCATACATTCACATGCGCTCTCAATTCACATGATACAAGTCATGCATTACGCACAAAAAGAAGAAACTATCAAGCAAAACCTAATACGAGAACTACACTATTCCATGAAGTAATTGTTTCTCCTGAAAGAAAGCTTTCTTTTCCTGGGCTATTTTGTTAATCATTTCCTTCTTGCTTCTTCCACCATTGGTTATCGGTTATCATGCTTCCTAAGTAACAGATTTCTTCTACTTGCCCGATCTCTTCCTACCTGAGGGCTGTTTTGACAACTGTTTCCCTCACTCCGCAACTTCAGACTTTTATTTTATTCTTGTTTATCCTTAAGTTGTATCTTTCTCAGTCTCCTTTCCATTCATTCTCTGAATGCCATCTGAAAGTCGTAGCGTACTTATTATTCTCATTTTATCCTTACAATCCTTTTTATCTTAGGGATTCCGATGCAGTATTTTTCCTCAACTACTAATTATCCTATACTTTTAAACTGCCTCTAAGTTGATGACAATACAAATATGAACTCTGCTCACAGTAATGTAAAAAGATGTAGACGAAACTATTCCACTAGAATAAGGACAATTTTTCTCAACACTCGCGCTGCTTCGACTTATGCGGAAGGCATTTGAGTATTTTGGGGCTGTCACTCGTCGGTTGACTTATTAAGTTCAAAAAATGGCACGTGTATTCCTATGGAATCTGATTAAGTGACTGTCATTCCATTGACGTTATAAAAAGATAACTCACGCCGTCATCCTAATAGGTATACCTGCTTCGTTATTATCGGCTTTAAACCATCTCCTACCTCAACGTACGATAGTTTTCATCCATATCTCAGAATTAAGAGAGACACCTGGAGTAGATCTTCCCACGATTTTAACAAAGAATCCCAGATAAGAAGAGATTACTCCATTTAATAAAATGTTTATCGCAATTTCAGATTTATTCGCACGTGGCATGTTATACCCCAGGTTAAAATATATCCATTCCAAAATTTTCACCCGTCGCAATATTTTCAAAAACATGCTTTATTTCAGTCCTTGATTTAAGAAAATTTTATTGATAAAATATAAAACACCTCAATCTGCAGGTAATTCGTTCAAAAATACCACACTTAGCCATCAAATAGCTTATTATTTTAAGAGCCATTTCTTAATAGTATATTTAAAGACAATGAAAGGTAACATACATATTAATAATGGTTGTCTTCTCATTTATGTTTTCCTAAAAACTGTTTAGTTTATGATGTTTTTAATGTTATAAATAAGATATTATTGATTTAAGTGAAGTATGTTTAATGTAATATTTATGGCTTCTTAACAACTTGAGTTGTTAGGTAATCCGCTTTGAATTATTTGACCTGAGGCCGATGCTCGGATCGTGTCAAGCTCCACTGAATCGTTATGGTGTCCACTACTCCTTAAGTGTCGGTTCAGATTGCTTCATTTTTTTAGATTTACGGGTAGGTCATCTAGGAGGAAAACTAGAGAAATATTTGTTGATCAACAGATATTTGTTGACAGGAGAATCCAATCCTTTCTTATGAACTGAAATACCATAGAAATAGAAAATACAGTATTGTCCAGGAGGTAGAGGCCCTACAGAAACTACGTACACTCTTATTAAGAAACGAATTGGGGACTAGGAGCCCCTTTCTATTCATCGTCAAATCAACTATTATTATTATTTATTATTTTGGCCTATTCCGGAAACACCCGGTTAGGTTGGTTTATTGTCCTATTCTTATATTTTTCTATCTACTGGAAACTTATCATATATCTAAGGATACTTAATATCTAATTTTACATTTGGTATTTATATATTTTCAGGTTTCCTATACAATTCACCCCTGATTTATGATATTACTTATGATAGATATATATATATATATATATTTCCCTCACAATAATAAAGCTGAACAGTCACATTATTAATTCCACTTCCACGTGCCCGTATTTCTCTATCTCCATTTTACGCGATCTCTTAGTCACTTTATGAGGCAGATTTCTCACAATTTGACACTAAAGGGATTTAACAGCATATTATGGTCGTTTATTAAGGCTGGACCTCTAATATTGCTGTCGTATCTGATTTACCCTTTTCAATTTGGACCCTGTCCCCTCCGTACTATTGCGAACTTATGGATTATGTCCCATATCTCCCACGTAGCTGTCAGCTCTCCCACTTCTACCATTGTTAGCGGCCAATGATCAGTTATGCTTTGTAACCTCTCCCTAATATCTTCAAATTTTAACTCTAGAATTTTGAAATTGTCAATACCTGCCCCGCACTCACACATATCTGTGTTAGTTTCTTCAATTTTCTTAAGGTATTCCCCGAAGCCCACATGTCCTGTGACTATTTCGGCGGTTTTTCTGCCTATAATGAATTTTAATCTTGTTCTATTGATGATACTAGGGAAGGTTTATTTTGTTTTTGCCACTTTTCCTGTACTATCCCAGTCTTCTTGCCACTCAATAATTGTTCGAGCATGGATCACTTTCTTAATATCTGTAATTCTGTCATCAATTCTAAATTCAGACTCAAAATATTTTACTACTCTAATTTGTTTCAATAATATTATGGACCTTTTCCCTAGAAGAACATATTTTAATACGGTATGCCAGTTATGACAGCTAGGGCTTTGTTACTTACTGTTCTGTAACTACCTGAGATCGCAATCGGGCAGCATCGTTGGGCTTCTAGTTTTCTGGTTATTCTGCTTGTATGCAATTTCTTTCCCCATATCTCCACTCCATATGACGCAATGGAAACAATAACGCTATTGTGTATTATTTGTAAATGATATTTATTAATGGCGTAGTTAATGCTACAGTAGCGTTTTAAGCTATGGAATATTTTTTTGATTCTGTTGGTTATGTAGCTGATGTGGAGAGTGAAGGTAAGTTTATTGTTCAGTGTCATTATACCATTCTTTTGATATTCTAATTTCATAATTTTACTGTGGGATTTCTGATAAGATTTTGGCCGAAGCAAACATTCAGATTTCTTGTGGGATATTCTCAATTTATTCTTTCGCTCCAGTCAACCACAACAGTGATACACTCCCTTAACTTCTCCTCAATTTCTCTGCGGGAGTTACCGTGGATAGTGATCAAGACATAATCAGCATATGCTGTAAATTTGCAATCATCTGGTAGTCTTTGTTGGAGAATTCCGTTTAGTAAGATGTCCCAAATTAAAGTTCCCAGAATGTAACCCTGAGGAGCTCCCTTGGTGATCCCCTTGGTCTTCTGAATGTGGTTTAGTTTTATCTTTCTTTTTTTTAGTCTAAGTCAACTGCTGAAGCATTTAAAAACAGAAGAACTGATGTCGAAAATCTGATTCAAATTTGCGAAGCTGAAGTTTTAATCGACGCAGAAAGTCGGCTGTCCGATGACATAATTGTTAAAGAATTTTTTCGTACAATTTTACAATGTATCGTAAAATAGATGGGCATGAGAAACAGATTGGTGGAGTATTTATTACAGTTAAAAGTACCTTCAATAACAGACCTCACTTTTTTCATGAGATCAACAAAGTGTGTCTTTTGTGCCCTAGCGAGAAAACACGGTTCAAGCATTGATGTATGTGCTTTTTACAAGCCGCCCAATTCCAACAGCAATATCCTCCCTTGACATCCAAGTTTCTCTCGTAAAAATGGAGGATTCTCTCAACATGGAGGACTTCAAACCCCATGTTGTCAATTGGAATAATCATTTCGTCAAAGCTTCCTTTTTCTAAAACTCAAGTAGGGAATAAAACTATGGATAGGCCAATCCTAGCGTGTGGGTGGGAGACAAAATATTGGATAATGTTAGTTTTATTACCTACGTAGGTATGAATAGATTGACTGGTTATAGGGTAGGTTGGGTTTCTGCTACAAACCAATCTTCGTATTAACTTCTTATGGTGATAGTAATAGGGAAAACCAATATTCTACATATAAACGAATACTAAATATTTTCTGCAAAATGTGAGGCTGAGATTGAAAGAAGTTTCCATTCAAATAAATGAAGTATGTATTTCATTTATACCATTTACCACTGAAACATCCATTACAATACCGCAATGGATTGAAAAAAAGAAATATAGGCGATACCATTCGTAATTCTTATCTTATCTTTGGTGAGTTCAAAGTATTTTAGCCATATAAAATGAATAATTAAATTCTCGAATCACTCGTAATACGAGAATGATTAAAAAAGGTATCCATATTGACTTAAAAAATTAAATTATATTGCGACCCATTATGAAGATGTTGTATTGACTTAAAGCATTCATAACTTACAATGCAAATATGTTGATTCTCACGTCAATAGAAACAATACCAGGCATATTCCTCATTCTGCGGCCGATCAGAATGCATCGGTCGCACGAATTTGAAGTTTTCTATGCTACTACTTATACACTTACCGTTACGAATAAAAAAAACAGAATATTGTTTTCGCATTACTTCACGTATATAAAACAAAGGGGATTCTAAGCTTTCATCGGGATTTTACCTAGCCGTTTCTCTAGCGAATAGGTTTATATTTTATCCCGATATTTGGTTACGCATTATCCTGGCTACACGTGCTTCACCATACGTAATGTCGAAATCCACTTCAAACCCGTATCAGTCTCCTCCTTGTGTATCAAACAATGCAGTATAAGGGAACACCTGCGCTTCAAGGTCGTATTAAGCTAACGCGCAGAAAAAAATCGTCGAGTTTAATCTTCTGTGTCTCTTCAAATTGAGTATTCCTGAATTACTTTTTTCTGCAGTTTCAATCCGAATGCCTTATTTTTCGAATAACTTCAAGCTTAATAAAGAATCGTACAGAATGATAGCATCAAAGGCGCGCGAGGTCCACGTCGTGTTTATCATATAATATTTGGGTAAAATTTTCTTCGGTTTCGAATTTTCTGTTCTCTAACTACAACACGACGAAAAATTTTGTAGTTTCCGGATTAACTTCGTGGAAGTTGTATCTTCCCATGCGGTACACATTTTTTCACAGAATTTAAATTATTAATTTCTGCGGAAAAGTAGGTTCTTCCCTTTTCCCTTCCCACCCTTTCATAACGTCCCTCCCGGTATGAAGAGCCTGATAGTGCTGACCACACTTGAAGCCACACGCTGAAATAAACTTATCACAAGGAATTCGTACTTTAAATGGCTTTAAATTCACTTAAATTACATGCTTTAAGCCTATTCTCCAGTGGTGTCATAGTTTGTAACCATAAAATGTTTAGCTATGTAAAACAGTTGGTGAAGATTTTATTCCAAAAGTCCCGATGTTGTTAATTAAATTTCTTAATGCCCTCAAGCCCCAGTATTTTGATAAGCCATTCTCGGCATTTTATCAATGAGGACGACCGCAGATCTTCAAAACTGCTGCTTGATACCACTATCTTTAAATATTGATAGAAAACCGTCATCGCAAGTATTCAAATTTCTCAGGACTTCTTGTGTGTGACCCTATTACAAATCATTGCATCTTGGCCCAAGGTTTCAATTAGATGAAAATGACACCTATATGTAGCGTTGGCAATTATCGCGGGAAAATGATTCCCCACGTATCCCACTACACAAATAGTTTTCCGTGAGGTTTTATAGTAAGTTAAAAAAGTAGCTGTAAGTGCTAATGGAAGCAACATACTTTACCTTTACCTAGACCGTACTTATAAACAGCTGGGAGTAGCAGTTAACAACAAATATATTGAGAATAGAATATATTGAGAACCCTGTTTTCTTGTCGAATGAAGTTAATAATGCTCCGAGATGTTTTCAGGGTATTTAGCAGCAGGAAGTAATGTGTTAAACTAATTTTCTCTGGCATTGGCTAAGTAAATAGTAATTTAATACAACATGTAGAATATATGAACTGATGGAGGTTTTTACCGTTTAATGTAGGTTTTTGAAGAACTCCAAATTAGAATTATGAAACCATAATATATGACCCCTCTTCAACTATTCATTCTTCCTGTCAGCCATCGTTCTACCTAAATACCTATTCCATCTCTCGCCATTAGTCTTCCTTGTCTTAATATCTGTCCCATCAGTTTACCTCTTTTTATAAGTATACTACTGTAACCTTCGGAATACTTCTTTATTGGTCCTTACTTACTGTTCATCATATAAAGAAGTCAAAACTGGTTGGGACAGTTCTCAGAATCCTGTATTGAGCATCGTCCTACGTTTGCAGTCCAAAAGATTGGTTTATATATATAGCAGCTCTCCAACCTATCCTGTCACCCGCCAGCCCTTTACACCTTCGCACTTTTCGAAGAAATCATTGAATCGTTAGGAATATGTGAACTTCTATTCCACAATCATTTCCTTATAAACCTAGACCAATTCTTTTCTTCTTAATGCTATAATAATCAGAATTTCTACAGGGTTTAATATGTTATTAACGTAAATATCTATGGTAAAAAATATAAAGGCTTTATGACGGCACCTAAGATTGTCATTACCGGCAAGTAGCATAGTTCTACAGCTGTCAATTACTTTAAAATTTCGACATACGTTATGAATTAACTTTCATTGCAGCAACTGACTACCTTTTTAAGGATGCGTTGCGTTTTCGCTCTTTTAAAATAATTTCTACTCTAATTTTTCCCTTCGTGGGTATCACATTTATAAGAAGAAAAGTCAAATTCCTTGCTACAGGAACGGCCTACTACCGCATATGGTTAGTATATGGCGTTCAAACAGTCAAAGCTTAATGTTTAGTGGACCATAAAAATTATTGGATTTTACGCTACATCCTTTATCTGGTTTATGTACTCAGAGTCTACCTTATACCTGCAGCACCACAATACCCTCCATTCAATTTTCCTTATTAATTTTGATTTCCTCAAGTAACTTCCTCTTTTACCTTATCCTTTCTCCACACCTTTTAGTTTGCTCTTCTGTCCATTTCACCTTCATCCTTTTCCAGGCCTGCATTTCAAAGCGCCCAATGCCAATTTCAAAGCGTCTTATACAAAAAGGCCACTATTCACACCATAACGTGCTACCTGCTATATCAGTTCTCACAAGCCTCCTAAGCCCCAGTCGCCATTGCCTTTCTCTTCGTAAAAGAATCCGTTACCAACGTGATTCTTTTTATAACTCCGTTCCACCGTGTCCGTTTTTTACTAAAAATACTTTCTAGATGCGTGAAACTTTTCACTAGTTCTAAATTATACCCTTCTTGTTCTTATTTATCTTTCCCTTTTTTATTTTCCGACAACTTTAGTACTTTAGCTATACTTTGATTTCTTCCCACACCTTTCAAAACGATCCTGTAATGCGACCAGTAATATATTTTTCTTGGTTATCTGCTTATAAACGAATTAATTACTTGCCTCTGCTACCTGAATCTGTATGTTTTGTATTTTCCCCACCCAATATTAATTAGAATAATTTTAAAAATATTTTTATACGCTAAATAGCGTTTAATTTATAAATAACAAGTAAGAAAGACCTATACCACAACCAGAAATTATTATTTTTAACAAGTGTTGGCAAGAAAAATACCGTTTTAGAAAATAAATAGTTCGATTCCTACAAGCCTTTCGAAGTTCAAAAAGGGTTACAATCGAATTATTCACAATTAGGATTCCCGTAGAGATCGAGGTGGCAAAGCGGATGCTTGCCTACTTCACGGGGTATCAGGGTTCTGTCCAGAGACGGGATACCAGCGACGTCTCTCGACATCTCTAGCTAAATCCAAGCTGAGTGATTTTCTTGGTAACTTATCTTCGTGGGAAACCACCTGCGCGCCGCGGCGGTACAGGAAAGGGGACTTCCCCCACTATCCTGATGTGGGACTTTTCACACGCTTGTGTTAGTTATAGGTGAGATTTACCCTCAGGATTAAATACTGTGGTAAAGGGCTGTCATCTCACTATTCGTTTCTGGCAGAGTTATGTTCAATGCAAGCCCACCGGAAATATTGTTGATTGGTTCGATTCTGCAAACGGCTTTGAGACATGATTAATGGAAACACTTGACTATCAACCGGTCTTTCGTCACGATAATGGATAAGAGAGCTGTGAGTCGTGACGAGTGGAGGGATGGAGGGGTGGAGATAAAGGGGGCGTGGGTATATCCCATTCACCGGCGTCTGGAGGTGGACGTCTATACATTAGGGCCATCCCGAACGCCAGTGGCCAGTCGTAAGATCGACGACGCATCTTGCGAGTAGTGGAGAAGGAGGAAGAGACTACGAGAGATCTCTGGGAAGAGATTGAAGAGGTCGACCGTTCACCGACTGTTGTCTCTCCTGCTTCACCTTTTGAGGTTTACCATGAAGGGAGTGTGCTTCCGAAATCCCTCGTCTGTCGGAAGGAGTGGGAGGCTGGAGCTGTTGGAAACCTGGGCTTTCCTCCTGATTGTTCTCAACTGTTTCGTGGCGGTGAGTCCCCAACTTGATCGGAAGCAGGCAGTGGAAGCAGCGCTGTAATGCCGCGGTGTGTCAATTGGATTCTCTGGTGGAAATATCTGGTACCCCCGCCGGATTTTTAACATCAGGAGACCCCAAGTTTGAAAGTGCAGATTGCTGTTTCGCAATCAATGGCCGATACCAAGTTTTTTTTTCTTGGAAATGGTCTCCAAGAGACATACCTCGATGATACAACGCTGCCTCCGGAAGTTCTGAGAATATCTAAAGGAGCTGCCCCCTGAATCTTTTCGATCGACCCTAATCCCCGGTGAACTTCCGGAAAATAAAAAAAACATGCTTACTCGACTAGTGGCATTAACTACGCTGCGGAATGAGTATATTTACATTTTCTCGGTCAAATGCGTAGAAAACATTTGTGTATATGTACGTATGACCGCCTCCTCCTTCGTACACTTTCTAATCCCTCAGTGAATTTCAAGGCTCGATCTTTCTAAGAACCGTTTGAATGGTAACTTTTTTATTGTTGCGGAATATGGTCCTTCTTTCCAGTATCATTTAGGAGGGTGCATGGTCCTCGAGAGAGAGAGAGAGTTTGACGAATGCTTTTCGTCCGCCGAGTTTTGCGAAATTCTTTCATAGCCCACCCTCGTTATTTTCTTCCGTCTCTCAGTTGTCCCTCTGAGTTCCGGTAGCGCGCAGGTAATAAATTAAGATTTGTGTGCACTGTTTGATTTCCAATTAATCAGAAATTTTCAAGAAAAGTAAATACGGAGTGCACACCACCACAGTAATCAACCCAAAGTTTGGTATGTTAAGTGAGGGTAGAGCTCACCTAGTACTAATCCCACGGCGTGTGAAAATTCACACATCAGGGTAGAGAGGCCAGTTCCTTTCCCTTTGCCGCCTGTAGTTTTCCCACTAAGATGTAGTACCCGAAAAATCACTCAGCTTGGGTTTAGCTGGAGGTGTCCGGAGTCGTCACCGGGTCTCGAACCCGGGTCCCCC
>WURS02427333.1:0-16185 GCA_011762765.2 Rhinocypha anisoptera | reverse complement strand
TATGAACGTATATATGTGAGTGTGATTTACCATTTCATTACCTGATGATGATGTAGTAACATCAAAACCTGGTCGCAATAACATATATTTTTGTGGAAAATTGCATTAATAATTTACTCAAGTTTCATGAAGTTGAGACTGATACCATAGAATTCAAAGAATAAGGACAACTAGAATGGCTTATTGAGAATGTAAATAGTAGCATATGCATGTCTAAATTTTATACAGACCACGAACACTGACGTGTATACACTGAGCACATTAAAAAGGAAGGCGGTAATAGCTACGTGGCGAAACTGCATTTACCTATAAGATCACCGCCGTGAACGCGTGAGGTAATGATAAATGCCCTTCCGTGTGGGAAAGGACGCGATAATTGCGAGACGGCATGGGTGAAGTTATGCAGTTGGAGAGAGAGATAACACGGGGAGAGAAAGAGAGTGGATGAGAAGGTTAATGGAGAATCAGAAAATTCAAATTTTTATCTTTAGGTAGAATAAAGCTCTGCTGCACTACTATCTATGAAATTGCGACTTTTCGTTCCCCGGAATTATTCTCAGAGGCTAAAACAAGTTCAAAATGGGAGGGTTAAAGGTATGGTTGGCGGGAACCAATAACAAAACCACCCATGCCAGTTATTTAATATAATATAATTTTTAAAATTTATATTTAACATTTGAAGTTGCCATTTATGCACCTGTTGTCAGAGATCAAATTAAAACATAATAGCATACCTCTCATTCCTTTGCTATCAATATTATTTATTAAAACAAGCATGGACAAGAGATAGAAAGGTGGGGAAAAATTGGAAATTATGGCATAATCTTAAGTCAGGAAAAATCCATCACAGAATATTTTTCCCTCTTTTCGGATTTCTGCATCGCAATATAGTATCTGAACACGCTTCTGCGCCATTATACGTGTAATTTCTCAGAAGACAAAGTAATCATTAAAAATCAAAGACGAATGAAGTTTCCATTCAACATAATGGCCCGAAGTGAATTATACTAATGTATTGTGTATTACAGTTTTTAGCTATTTAAAATTAAAAATAATATTGTCTTTGCTTGAAGTAACCTATGGTTTCATCGAAACAAAGTTATAAAATATTGCCTGAAGGTCAATTATTGCTTCCATTCGACTATTGTTATTTTAGCTGCTCGCCACATTTCTATATTTCGAGAACTTAGATACTCAAGACAAAGTTATTCAATCTTTCATATTAAATATAAGCATTACAATGAAATTACAAGGAAAATGTCGGACTCCTGGAAATGGTCTGGTATATAAAGGCTTTGGTACATGGCTATGGACTACAAGCGGAGCCTTGAACTCTTATCGAGGACTATGAACATACGATTTACATTCACCAATGAAGGGGGAAAAGAGGAGATGAGTAATGAAATGATCCCTTCTACTTTCACTTTGAATGGACGCATAATGTAGGGGGGCAAAAAAATTAAAAAAAAAAACTAAAGCAATTTGAGAT
Source organism: Rhinocypha anisoptera (assembly GCA_011762765.2). Lineage (NCBI taxonomy): Eukaryota > Metazoa > Arthropoda > Insecta > Odonata > Chlorocyphidae > Rhinocypha > Rhinocypha anisoptera. The sequence continues at coordinate 14,696 of WURS02427333.1, read as the reverse complement.
TTTTTTCGATTTTATCGAGTGTTCTGGTTGTTTGTAGGGCATATTATAGACCCGGTCGAAGTTTCTCGATAGAAGCAATGGCTGATAAGAACAGTACAGGTAGTGTAAACGTTTGGGAAACAAGCACTTGAACGAGGATTTAAAATGGTCTCTCTAAAGTGCTCCTAATTTTAACGGGGGAACTCCTAGTTATTTTTCCATTATTGGTCAACCACTGACGGAAGCATTCATTTCCACATCAAGCATAAAGTTTTTTTAAAATAATTAATGGAATAAAATTAGTTAATTCAGAAATCCTTCCAAAGTTGAATTAATGCGATCGCAGAGATTTGATTTTTCGAAAAGAAAATCCACGTCGATTGGTAAAAAAAATGTGAGGACATAGTTTCCTAATGAAGTGTGTGTTTTAATTGTCGAATAGCACAATTAAAAAAGTAAAGGAGTCGGTAAGGTTACTAATGTTAACGAGGTTGCCATTATTTATTAAGGAGGCAGCCGTTATCGTAGAATACAACTAATACAATTGTGATTATTGGTAGTTTCAAAAAACATTTACTTTTTCACTATTAGATTTCAATTTACCCGATTCTTTTCATTGTGTATCTAGAATTATTTCACTCATATTAATGAATACACAAAACATGCGAGTTTGGTAGAGCACTGTGTTAAATGCATGACTTCAGAAGATTTGAATCTCACAAGGTTTCCTTGCCTTGCCTTGCCAAGGTTCCCCTGGGAAAGGTGAGAAACTGTGTCAAAATGAATGATTTTACAGAGGTGGAACCAATGACATCTATAAGCTTTTGGTCCTTCAGTATTACAGACAAGAAAAAACTAAAATTAGGCTTATTAAATTATTATCATACCTCTTCGCCTAAAAAAGTATGCATTTTATCTCTTGAATTTCTGGTAAAATAGAAGCTTTTAGAAATAAATAATTTAATGGCTGCAATTAAAAAAGAGAAACCGAAATATAGCCCGAAAAAAATTGGGAAAAGTATTGGTCGGGTCATCAGAGAGAAACCAAGGAAAAACGATATAATATTTCAAGGCCCGTCCATTTGTTATTTCCAGTTTCGTTCCAAAAATAACCACCTTCCACAAACTAGATAAAAACTAAAGGCATCGGCCGAAATATTTTTAAAACCACGCCACTCCTAATGTTCAATGGTTAAAACTGTGCATTAAATTATTTAAATTTCAACAAACGACCTTAAAAATGTGCGTAAATATTCAAACAAGTTTCTTTGAATATATATATATATATACATACATATATATATACATATATAACACAGCCACAGGGGTGGGGACGAAAAACACAGAAAACAGAAATACACAACACTCACAAGTAACTGGGTCCAATAATTTCTATGGAGCTACCATCTTCCTTTCCCGTCAGATCCCTTTCACCTACGCCTCGAAGAAGATGGTAGCGCCATCGAAATTATTGGACCCAGTTACTTGTGAGTGTTCTGTATTTTTGTTTTTTGTGTTTTTCGTCTCCACCCCTGTGGCTGTGTTATATAATAGGAAGAGAGAGGTCGTGGAAGTCCAGTGGGTAGAGTGCTTGTCTACTGACCGGAGGAACCCGGTTCGAGACCCGATGAGACCGGACACCTCCAGCTAAACCCAAGCTGAGTGATTTTTCGGGTACCACACCTTCGTGGGAAACTACAAGCGGCACAGGGAAAGGAACTGGCCCCTCTATACCCTGATGTGCGAATTTCCACACGCCGTGGGCTTAGTACTAGGTGAGCTCTACACACACTTAACATACAAACCTTCGGGTTGCATGCTGTGGTGGTTGGTTCACATATATGTAAAACCACATATGTATTTGTGCATGTATGTGTGATGAGGTTCGGTTTTGGGGGTCAACTTGGGGTGAAGTTGGAGAAGGGAGGGAAAAGGAAATGGATGGCAACTCACGTGGGCAGGTAGAGTGAGATACAGGATTATTTTAGTTGCCACTCGTACGTCTTTATCTCAGTTTTATGGGCTCCTTCTGGAAGGCGGAGTCTTTCATAATCCTTCCACAAAGCCGTGACCTGGTATATTTTTCGATGCCCGCACAATCTCTCTCTTCCGGTCGGGGGAAAGAGGGTGGAAGGGTGGGAGGCTCGGGGTGGGGATAGTCAAATAGCCTTTCAAAGCCAATATTTCAGACGGAAGGCCTGCTCACAGAAATTATTTACCGCAAGAGTAGTTGTGAGGGTGATGAGTTGACGTGAATAAAGCAACTTCCGTGTACTATATACTTCTTGGATTTTAAAGGATTAGTGGAAAAATCACCTACAAAAGTTTGTGAAAAAATCGTATTCCATTAAACGCTCCCAAACGTGATCATAAAATATACCTACCAAGACATTCGTTCCTTGGGTCTGTCACATGTTCCTATAGGAAAAACCTCTTCTTTAAAGTCTATCTCTAACGGTGAAAAAGTAAAAATTTTCATCGTTGATCATTTTTAATCACGCATGCGCGAGTAACGGAAAAGTCACTTGGAAGTCAGATAGGCGATTAATGTTATTGCATCGAATTGAGAGCTCCGAAGGGAGAATTAGCTAGGGAGACAACATTTAATATTCCCTATTTTTTTCTTCACAAATACAAAACCATGAATAGTGTATTAAGAAACATAAACATCTTATACATCTTTTGTTGTACTTGCAAACATTTTCCCTTTAACTGATGAATTACGTAGGTATTTTCCTTCGGAAATTAGTGTTAATCAAAGGAGAATTTTATATAAAAGAAAAATTATTTAATACCACTGATCAAGTATCTAAAGGGTAAGACTTCTGCATCTAGGAGATCCTGTATTTTGGCACTGTCTTGATTAGGGGAAAAAAGGAGCTCCAAAATCTCAAATTGTTCACATGCATACACAACAATTTAGAATATTATCCTAGAAAAAGAAGGATTTCCTGACTAGTGGTATTTCATTGCTTTCACTTGAAAGTCGAATGTAAATAGTTTTATTTTAAAAAATGGAAAAGTGTGACAGAATTCATCCCAGGAAAACTTTGAAGATTCAATCAATAAAGTGAAGTTTGAAGAGGCTTTAATAAAAATAAATTGAGGGTGATCTCTGGCCAAATCAAAAGAAATTAAAAATTTTGAACTGGTTTAACTGCCAATTCCATTACTAAGTGTGTACCAATACCAATATAAAGCTTCAAATTGACTTACTGACTACCCTATTGACGCAAATTACCTCGAAATTTTTCTCAAGCTGTCTGTCATAAATTTTCAGGGAAGTAGCCAATTCGTCCTTAAAGAAGAGCAGATTTTTTCCGTGCAGAGTTATGGGAAAATTATAATTTCACCGTGTAGCGTAAATTTCGTTCACTGATTAAAACATTAAAAGATCGAGATAAAACCTGCGGACTTGAACTAAAACTTATTAATCACTATATTATTTTCTCCATTCTTAAGCTCACTTGTATTTTGGTCAAAGAAGAGAAAAGCATCCGTATGAATGTAAATGTATGCATGAAGAGACAAGTGTGTGTGTGTGAAACTTGGGGAGTGAAAGAAGGGAGAGGGAATGTTGATGAGGAGGAATCAAAATGGTTCGAGGTGTTTGATGATTTCCATTAGGCAGCGTTGTGACCGGAAATCTGCGATTAACCACATAATTACCTGTTTCAATGTTTTCAAAACGAGCCTCGTGTTCCAGGAAACGGGAGAGGCGAGAATTGATGCATTGTAACGACTGTTCAACGGTGAGATGTGTACAGCCGTGATTCCAAACCAATCCAGTGTGGCACTCTGGTGTGGAGCGAAAGGACCGGAATTCTCCAGAAAATAATTAGCAGCAACGCTATCGATGGGGTGACGTTATCGGAAGCACGGTCTCAAGAGTGATTCCCGCAGAGCTTTGTTTCTACTACTACGCAGTTACGTTTGTGTGAAGGGGATACAGACGCCACATCTTGCTGGATTGCTTACTATTATTTTCTTTGTTAGTAGCTCTAGATATATAGTAGTTCTGTAAACTAAAGGGCAGTTGTTTTTTTCAACCCCAATCTTCTCGCTCTTTGTCCCTTTGAATTCCCTTGGTAAAGAAATTAAAATAAGATCTCGGTAAAAGAAGTAATTCTTTTAGCATTATTTTAGGATCTTTCTTTGAGATCGAGCAATGTCTCCAATTTATTTTTCCATCTAACATTGTTCAGTATTTGAAAGAATATCAACTCCCTGCTTCAGCTCATGCGTATCATTTGTCGTGGAAAAGACATAGTGTTTCCAGAGCGTACCATTTTTTTGTGAGAATTGATTTTGAGCGGATATTCAACTTTACCAAATGTTTTGCGTAGAATAAAACAATGATTTTTTGCACATTTCTTATGATTTTGCTTATGGTTAAACAAATAGAATAATTATATTTTTAAGGGTATATCTCTTATCATAAGTGAACCCATTTTTATAAGTAGTTTCTAAGGAACTATAAAAATTATTTAGACATTTATGGCACAATTAAAAAATATCCAAGAAAACAATTCCAAACTGCAATAAATAAAGTATATACCGAACGAGAAAAAGAGATATAGTACAAATTATTGCTTTCTTAATCTATAAAAGGAAATAATCATGACATATTATTTGTTATATTAATTTAGACATATAACGTCGATTTTGCATATTATTATAGGAACCGGAATATATTTAAAAACAAATTAATTGGAACTAAAAATTAACTTCCTAAATTTTGTTCACTTAAGATATGACTGGTATACCTATGAAATTAACTATTATATCCCTATTATATATTATTCATACGATGAATTCTGATAAGTTGAAAATAGTTTAGTGTTCATATATCAGTGAACAAAGATAGAAAAAATATACAAATGGATGCGTCACAGACGTGCGAGCAGTTATCAAAGCTTTTCACTATCCCCAATTCAAAGACATCATAATTAAAAACCTTTATCATGAGTATGTATCATTTTGAAGTTTGCAGTGACGTGATAAAAAGGTCCTAGGATGAGCTTTTGAACTGGGAAAGAGTACCTACATTGAAGAAGAGGAAATGCAAGTCGTTCACTGTTGTTGGTGCAACATGGCGATTATTGGTTCTAATATAATAAAATGGGGACCATTATTCGACGAAAAAAGCGTTACGGAGTACGTAATTTATATTAGATACAACTGAGTATGAGAAAGGAACAGGAAGGGGATAAAAATGTAGCTAAACCAAGGGCGAGTTATAGGTTTATTGGGAAAGAAATATTTTCTAAGAATTCGAGAGAGGGATGTTATCTTATACATGTAGAGGTTAGATGATGGGAAAAGATCTTATTTTCATGGTAAAATTTGAATAAATTTTGGTTATTTAAAGTAAAGGCATTGTAGGCGAGGATTAAATGGTGGAGAATAAAAAAAACTCGTTACTTGGGACAGGCACGCAGAGGCTCGCTGAGAAAGGAAGTATCGGAGGGAGGAGAGACCTTTTGTGTGGGAAAGTGAAATTTAAAAGGATTTAATGTGTATCGTATCCATGGTGATGTCGGTTTCTTGAGAAAGATAAATTTGCTGGAGTAAGTCTAAAAAATATTATTTTTTACGAGTAAATGGGTAAGGAAGTGGCTGAATGCGATGGCCAAAAAATGGACCCCTGAAACCAGATGAACTTCGATTGAAACGAATCGGAAACTTCGAAGAGCATTCATTATATGTTAAACGAGGTCTGCAGTGTCATTGTTGTTTGTTTATTTACTCTGTAAATTGTTATCTTGTTGTACGTATTGTTGTTACTCCGGAATAAGCCGTTTGTTTTTGAGAAGCAATCATAGGTGTTTCATAGTTTATGACATGTTTCTTGATACTCATGATTTTATGATATTATGACAGAGTTTCTGTTATTCTCCGACCCGTGGCACCACAACCGTGTTTTTTGACGTAGTTTAAAAAAACTTTCCGGTCAAACTGAGGGGATTGCAAATTCCGCAATCTTGGAGGTAATCCAAACGAATGCAATCGTGTACATTTGAATGCGGACTTTCGTATCACTCCCAACTTGGATGTTCAGAAACGCGATTCCTGACTTTTTATTTTGGATCGATGTCCTAAAAATCGGTTGCATCGCGAGGAACTCTCGATACACTGGTCGTAATAAATATGAAAAAAGGCGAGATGAACCCAAAGAAAATGACATACGATCCGATATGGAGATGATGAACTTGTCTAACCAATGTTGAAGATGATTTTGGAACGTGAGTTTCGAAGAAGTAATTATGCTTCGTAAGGTTCAAGATATTTGAAAATAAATACAATTTTCAAAAGCCGAGCAGCCAATAATGAGCACGAAGTATACGATTCCTTGAATTCCTATCAAACATGAGAGAACGGTTAGACTCAAATGTTTGGGCTCACGCTTAAGCTTAACTTAAACCATTCCATGTAGTGACCAGGTAATGTATGAAATATGATTAAAGTAGTTGATATGAGATTATACGGATCGCATATGGGTAGTTTAAGGTAGGCGGAGTGAGGCATGGCACGAAAATAAACGTAACGGTTGGCCCTATTTTCCATTTTGAAACGAGTAAATTGAACATTTCATTCGATAGAACAAATTTAGTGTGATTGTTACTATAATGACCAGTCACTTTCAACCAGATCCTCTTTGGAATTTCACGTGATGCGTTGCTTTCAAGCAGAATATTTTATCAAAATTAATATATGGCATTAACTTTTAATTTGAACGTTTTGGTAAATCAATTTTTTTTGTCAAGATAACCACTCATAAGTAATGTAACTAAGTTTGCACTGTATTCATGCCATCATTAAGACATACATAAAGGTGTCGTGAAAAATGAAGAGAAAAACCAGTGAGATTTTTACATTAAAATTTTCAATTTTTAAAATTTTGTTAATATGCATAAATGGATTCAATTCTTTCGACTGGTGAGGAAGCTACGTAATATAAGGGGACACATTTTGAAATTAACGATTTAAAAATTCATTTTTATAACATATATAACTTGCGAAGTCTCAAGACTACATAAGTCTTAACTGCGAATTTGCAGCCTAAACAGCCATTCGATTTATTTTCACGTGAGATTCTAGGAATCAGTAGTTTCGTAAGTATCGCCGGTTTAGAGATAGATTACCAGATATCATTATTCGATATCAACTTCAGTATCCGTGACAACAGTTTATTGACATTTTGTAAAATAAATCGGGAAATATCTTAAAATTAAAAGCATTCGTGTTACGATAAACATTTTTTTTATTATCGTGAATTGGTTACTAGCATTCCATATATATTCGTGCCTGAGAACATTTGAACCATTAGTAAATGAATATTTTTGAAATTCATTCAAACTTGATTAATTATTCACCTCCACCTCCATCCGATCTCGTGGCCACATTTGTAGATTCTCACTAGGTTCTACACAGTGGGGATTGATGAACTTTTAGGCAAATTTTAAAAAAATCTGCAATATTTCGAGTTAACCCCAATCACTTGTCGCAGTGGAATCCGAAATATTTTCCAGTTTTTCTTTGACGGTAGCCATTTTTTTTTAAATTTCATGAGAAAAAAACACATTAAAAATTTTCACCTCGGAAGAGAGAAAAAAAGAGGAAGCACTTGTAATTCCTACTGGCTTTTTTTCAATACCAGGACCTAGGTGCTCTTATCTCCATGCAGGGCATTCGTGTGGTCACCACCATTTTATCCTCCGCCGCTGATTGGGAGTGGCTGGATTTTGAGGTTGGTCGAAGCACGAAAGGGAATGGGAGCGGTAGTGAGTAATGCAATAAAGAAATTCGTTTAAAATGACGACTTAGTCTCCTTGTTATCCTAAGCCATTGTGGAAATTTTCCACAAATTAAATCTTTCGTTTTAAAATCTAACTCAATCTGCAGTCGGGTTGGAGTCGAATTCTTTCGGCGAACGGCGGACAGCCTCACGAAATCCCTAAATCTAAGTTTATTACTTCAGCCACGTCGACCTTGAAATATTATCGCAAAAAGGATATTCCACGACTTCGGGTAAAGATTTTTCTCTGTAGCAGTTAATGTATTCAGTTGTGGAAAACCATGGTTAAAAACAAGCATCAATTAATTAATTTTCAAGCAGAATATGTATCGTTGAGATTTTTATCAACTGTTATCAAATTGAGTTACGTACCTCTTTTAAGGAGACTTTAAAAACTCCAGTGCAATCGAATTTATTCGGTGTTTATCCATTTTTTAAGTTAGTGAGCAAGGCGTGAACGATTTTCGGTTACCAGCAATCTAAAGGAAACATGAAATGTCATTTTTCGGTCCATTCAAAGACATACGTCACAATATAGTGACGAAGCATCCCGTAATAACGCGCCTTATGGTCAATAATCCTTTCTGCGGGAAATGGATGTCACTGGTCTAATTCTTCAAGTGTTTCACATTGTCAACAGCTGTAACTGTAACATGGGGAGTGTTTTTTAAAATTAAATTATGAACTTGTATGTGAAATTAACTCTCTTATATATCCGTGAGACTTGCAACAGGAAGGACAGCGGAGAAAAGAAGATCGGACGAAGGAAGAGATGTCCCACCGTGAAAAAAATAAAGGGAAAACGGAGGGAGAAGTGGATGGAAACCATTTCGAGAATGAGTGAAATGATATGCCCAAGGAGAACACACATGAGGAGGTGACCTTTCCTGGAAGCATCCATTACGGAGTTCTGAGGATTACACGGAAGGGAAGACGTTAAGAGGGGAGAGCTATATATTTGTATTTGCCCCAAGTAAAATTTGTGGAATAGCGAATAAAAAAGGCGTCCCACGAAGAATTACCGAACAAAAATACACATCAATACAGCAAGCAGAGCTACTGAAAGCCTATCCTCCGAAAAAAAAAGTGCACGAGCTTATGACCAGTATATATAATAATAATAATCATCTTTATTTGGCAAAGCTATTCCATGCACATTTACGGTTCAGTACTTAAATACAAGAAAATTAAATTAATTGTAAATTGTAAATTAAAAATACAAGTACATAATACAAAATTTAAATACAAATACATACCTAATACAAATTGGAACATCAAATATTCTACTTACAATTTAATCATTTTAACTCCGTTTCCGTAATTAAAAATGATCCTATTTTTACCTGGATAATATCCATTCTTTTAATTTAATTTTAATTAAATCTGTCAATATTTTTTGAAAGATTTGATTTCCGGATGCAATGTATTATACAAAAAGCTTAGCCATTGTAGAAAAGGGAGGCCTCTGACGATGTTTTAAGATGTGACGAAGCTGTAAGTACTATTTAATGTATTATTTTAGTATTCGTACTTATTGTATTTATTATTGTGTTACTTATTGTAGTATTTTTATCAGAGGGGCTTCACTACGATAAAAAATATTAAACAATAGTAGACACAGTAACGAACCCTTGACCCACTTCTTCCAGAAGAAGCCAACTTGTGTTATTTTTATTATGGGAATAAGTGACGCGTTCTGTGTGTGAATGTCCGGATAATAATTATTTTGGGCCTCTTTCTTTCTCACGAACTCCTCCCGTGTGTTCACAAAACTCTCAGAGAGAGGGGTGGTTTTTTTGTAGCAAGTTCGGTTTTTGTTCAACATCCGAAATTCTTTGAGTGTGTGTGAGGCCATAACACTCTTCCAGTCGACAGGGAATAACGATCCAGAATCCAAAAATCGATTGGCACATTCCAGAGGTCGGTCAGCTAGTCGGTCGATATATATTCCACAGAGCTGCTGCGCGGTTCTTGGAAAAAGTATTCAGATCTGTATCGTGGCTCGTGGAAACGGTATATTCTCCGCGCATTTAATATCGGGGGATCAAGGAAAGATTTATTTCGAGTTTTTCCAAACATTCTTAAATCACCTTTAATTAACAGAGAATATGCTCACACACCACATACGTACATACCTCTTTCCCCCAGAAATTTATTCGTAACTCCACACCAGTAACCACTTTTAAAAGGTATTTCCAAAAAAAAATTGCTACCTACGTTATCATTCACTCGTCTCATGGGGTTCCTCCTGCGCTAAAATTGTTTTTCCTAGTATTACAGATAATTTTACAATGATCCAATCCATGTCTCTTTTTTTTTAATTTTTGAAATTACCGTAGTATACGGAAATCTATCAGAATTTTTAATTTATTGGATTAATTATAATTATCATAGTTCAAGCAAAGGTCATTGCTATATCCAGCATTGTAGTATTTTGTAAAAAGTGAACTAAATCCTTATTTTGACAACTGTTAATTATAATTTTTTAGCATTATCCTTGGAATCCTATGAATATTATTTTATCCGACCGATATATATATCGTAAATGTGTGTGTATGTACGAGGTATATATATATATATATATATATAACGAACACACGCACACACTATATATATATATATTTATATGTATATATATAGGTATAAGGAAAAGAGAACAATGCCCCGGAAAATGTAGGTGGAGATAACACAAAAATGAAACCTCATCCATATTGACAGCCAATAAATCGTTGATTGGCCGTATCTTTCCTGATATCTCTTTTAAGTTTTTTATATAATACATAATGAACCGAAATAATATTTGCTTTTCGAGCGTTTTGGCTGAAAATTACACAGTAGGTCCTCTATTCAGATAACTGCAGCGTCAATAAAACTAGTAGTATAAATTTGACCTTTGGCCGAGAAAATTGTTATCAAGGAATCACGTTTAAAAAAATGCAACTTCTCCTCGTGTCTTCTCTTCGTTTTCTCTTCGCAATCAAACTTGATGTCGGCTTGACGGGTGAAGGTAGAAGGCCTAAGTCCAACAACGTGAGAAAATTCTCACAGTTCCTTTCTATTCCCTTCCCCTGTGCCGCCTATTCTTTCCCATGAATATATGGTAACCATAAAATCACTCTTTCTCGCTTGATTTAAAAAAAAAATACCTCTATCAAAGTTGGCGATTTGGAATAATAATAATATCAGGCCGTAAAAGTTATTCAAGTTGAAAAATATATCTACCATATGGAAATGACTTCGGATTTATATAGTCAACGACGGGAGTGTGGTGTCGAACTTGACAAGGAAATTCACGAGTTTAAAAAAATTCATTTAATGTTTCATTAATCGATCTCGGATCCGAAATATTATTTTGGGATTTAAAAAAAATATTTACGTTTCCTTAAAAGGGAATGAAAAACATTAGAGCTCAATTCTCCTAATTTTTTTTAACCCTCCTGAAGATTAACCTGCATTCTTATGTTATTTATGTATTATTCGGAATGCATTCACGGGCGCAGGCACTCTTCATAGGCTCTTCATCTCCCCGAATGAATAAATGAATCCGAAAAGCGATCTCAATTTGACAGCGAAAGGTTTCAAGACGGGGGAGGGGGGAGGCGATGCGTAGCGGAATGATGGTGCGGGATTCCGCCTCGTTCCTATCGGATCGACCCAAGGCGGATCCGACAAATTTCTTTCTCGGGCACTTGAGGAGGTGGTGAGGAAGGAAGGGAACAAAACGAGACTGCACTCGCTTCCAGGCCGGAAAAGGGTCACTTATTTTCCACTAACAACGCGGAAGTCAAGGGCAAGAGAAACTTTCTCAACGCCGATGACTTCGAGAAAATCATTTTCGATGCGATCCCCGAAGTGATATTTCGGTCAGTCCGACGCGGTTCGAACCAAGTCACTCTTTTTGACAATGTAGTTCAGATTTTTTTTACAGGGAAGACACTCTGAAAACAAAAGAGTGATGACTTAAATAAAACGAGTTTAATTTTGATATTAATCACGGATAAAGATAACTGAAGACAATGCTATCCAGGACTTAAGGAAGTATATATATATATATTTATATAAAATAGACTTACAGTATTTTTTTTGTTTTTGGGGTGCTTCGACTGCTCTGTTCGTATCGCCCCTCTTCATATCATAGAAAAAAACCCTATTGGAGAAACACAACACCCATGCCCAAGGCGGGACTTGAACCTTTGGGTTGGCCGGTGCTTCATTTTAAATCGGTTTTAATTTTCAAAAGAGTACGTTAATACTATGCATCAGCCCATAAAGCTTAACTGGAATAAGATAATGAATATGCACGTATATGAATCTTTAAATAAAATATCACGGATAAATTTACACCTACTACAAGTTATTCGATAGTTTAGAAAAATTTGATGCTGTCTTAAAAACCTCCATACTGACTTAAGTTTGTCCAGTTACCTTTTTCATTTATCATTACGCATTCCTTGGTTGTGCCACCAAATTCGGAAAACGTATGCCAATAAAAACAAATATATATATATATATATGTATATATCGAGAGAAAACCAGACAATATACGGGCCGAATGACGAGGTAACACTTCTTGGTTTCTGGGTTTCCTATTAAAAAAAAATATTTATCCACTAAAAATAGTACAATAACACAATGAAGTAAAATTGAAAATTTATAATTCTACATCAGGTGACGAAAAATATCACCGAAGCTACTTTCTAGGGTAAATGTTCTGTATGTTTTAGTTCCTGTTCACAGGCTGCCATTCGGAAAATATGTCCGTAGCAGCTCTCCAAGCCGCCCTGTGACAGGCCAACCCATTCATACATTCCTAATTTGTAATTCTAATCTTCGTCGTTAAACTCTTTCTCATACGCCATCTTTGGACTAACAACTGTACAATGATTCCCCAGTAAGATCATTCCAAGTACAGTCTTTACAGAGATTTTTCCTGCATTATGTTGTGCCACATTAGTGTTCATCTTCTCATTTTAAGTGCAGTCCGGTAGCTTCACCTATCACCCCTTCTTGAAAGTGTATCTTAAATTGGTTTCTTAGTGTTACCATTTGATTGCCAGCATTCTTTTGTGGCACAGCCTTTCCTTCGCTCTTTCTTATATATATATATATATATGTATATATATATTTTTTAATTCTCTTATAGAACTATTCTTCATACGTAAGTCCATTTCCGACCGAGTTATCCTGATGGGTAGTGCTTCAACTCCTCCCTCTGCTCATTCGCGTCAACTACATTCATATAACGGCTATTGTGTCCGCTGGGTGAAAGCTCCCCCACCGTCTCACGCCTTCGCGTTAACATCTCCCGTCAAAAACGTTTGCCGTCAATTGTGTCCCAGTCTTTTACGCCTCGTAGGAACCCCGTGTTCGAGAGGCAACTTTCGATTCACTGCTTCCCGCGTTGGAATAAAATGTAAACCACTCCACACAACCCCGAAATCCAGATAATTTTTTTTAAAGAGCTTCCGATCGCATTCGCGCCGGGAGCGAGGAGGGAGAACTAGCCCCCACCACCCCCCCCTCTTTCCCCCCACGGACCCTTCTTATAAGACGTCGGGCCTTTCCCTTCCCCCCCTGACATCGACCCTTTCTACCGCTTCCGCGTTTGAAGACGCCTCTCTCTCTCTCTCCTTACAGGGGGCAGCCCTCCCCCTCCCCCACGCTGACTTTCACGGCTTCCCTCCCCCCCCCGCCCATTCCGACCCATATTCCCATCCGATTACCGCTCCTCCTCTCATATTCGGGTCGCCAAGGAATCAAGAAGACAATGGCTATCTCTCTCTCTCTCTCAAGGAGGGGATGCCGCCGACAAGCCCATCGGGTCATTTGGCGAAGCGATACATAAAAGACGCCGTTTTACAACCACGACGGTCGTTGGGTTAGTTCTGCGGGTGTAGACGTCTATATTTCTTCAACGTCTACGTGTTACCCTGCAAGCCACCGCAAGGGCGTGTGGCAGGGGGTGAGCCGCCACCACATATTTATATATATATATACTTAGGAATTACTCAGATGAGCAGCAACAACGAACACGCGCACACACTTATAGACATTCACACACAGAAACAATAAAAAGATAGACTTACATTACGGAAATATTTCGAGGCTCCTTGCCCCTTTATCAATCTGAGAGAACTGATGCACTGACTGACACTGGCGACATATTTTCCTAGCTAACGACTTGTCTGTTTTATAATTTTGGATTATTTCATTCCGTCCATTATTAGATACGTCCCTGCTTTCTCTCTTCATTTTTGTATAACTTGATTTCTGATATTTCAACGTTTTACGCACTCCTGCTCTGTACCGTCTATGTTCCGTCCTATCACTTTTCATTTTACTAGGTATATATTTATCTACCGCAGACCGCGTGATAGCGAGAAAAGCACTCCAAAGACTCTCACTGTCAGTACTAGTACTACTCTCCTTTAATAACAGAAAAGATTGATTGAATTCACGCTTTAGTCCATCATAATCGGCTCTTTCAAACAGGTATATCTTCCTTTTCGGCTCTTCCTTTTTCTCAATGGTCATATATAATTTAACTTGCACTATTCTATGGTCACTAAGTCCTTCAGTCGTTGCTATATTTATGACGTCTTCAGATAAGTTAGTTGCTAATAGATCGAGTATATTATTCTCCTCGTGGGTGTCGGTACTAACTGTTGTAACGAATGTGATGTAAAGAGACGTAGGAGAACCTCGCATGACTCGTTGTCTTTCCCTCCTGCTATGAAACTATAGGTATTCCAATCTATTGAAGGAAGATGGAAATCTGCATTAATTATGATGTTCCTATTGCTCTGATGGGGAATCATATGTCCGATCTCTCTTTCTAGTTTTATAATTGACGCATGATCGGAATCAGGAGGCCTGTAGTACGCACAGATATATATTCTTTTAGACCTCGGGCTTTTTA
>WURS02427322.1:0-16185 GCA_011762765.2 Rhinocypha anisoptera | reverse complement strand
TAAAATGATGAGAGGAGGTTGTGGACGGGGGAGGGGGGAGGCGGGGGGGGGGGGGGGAACTGGGAAGGAAACGTAGGGAGGGGGAAGATAGAATGCGAAGCGCGGTCTGAGAGAGATAAGTCATGTGGGTGGGCGGAGGGACGTGCCTGTTCCGTGAAGGTGAAATCATGAAGCGACAAGAGCGGGAGATGGAGCCCTTGCGTTTGGGAGTACTGTCTCCTCCGACGAAGGCTCGTGCCGAGGGCGAGCAGTCGGAACTAAGCAGGAATCTCGCCGGCATGTCCCAAACTGAGCGTGTGGAACGATCTTAAGGGCATGAGAGTGCTTAATTATAATTACTCTATTGATACAAGCGAAGAAACATCCACATGACATGTGGAATCACATTCACAAAAAACGGGATAAATCAGGGCCCAAACTTTGATGTGATGCCTGAAAAACATATTTCTACTTTTCCTCTTCTCCAAAGCATAATTGATTATTACTTGGAGGTAATTATAAGGGCGCATACAAACTCCCATGAGTTATGGGAGATACACATGCCACGTTTCTAGATTCACATTTGCATAGCTTCATGTCGCGATCGGATCAATGGTATTGATCAAGTTACGATTGATTTTATCAAGGAAACGCATCCCTAGATATTAAGTAGGCAATTTTTAACCATAATAGATACAATTCCATGAATTTTACACTTCCGAAATCTGATAAATTCACCATAAAAAGATCACAAAAAAGTGACACCACTGGAGAAATACCCGTGAAACTCTTGTCATGAAGAATAAATATGATGGCTGCAGAGATCCACTTTCCGAATACACTTAAAACTTGCTCACCACATAATTAGGTGTAAGTTGGCGGGACCTCATTCAGCCTAGCGGAATATTTGCAGATAGCCTTATTTGTATAGATGGTTTATTATATATATCATTCGATTCCTGTTCAATGAGAGGAAATTGTATTGGGTCAAGCAAAACTCCTATCATTAGTAACGTTTCTAATAAATATCCATTTATCTACGTGAATTCACCATTAAACCAATGGCATTTTCTCAAATCTGGTTTCAGATATCCTTTTAAATTGAACGAAACCCACTGACGAAATCACTCCGAATTACAGGGATATTGAATAGGAGTAAGTTTTTAATTATTTATTATACAATGAGATGGTTACAACTAAGCAACTGCTATCCCTCCAATTTTCCCCTGCCTCTCCTCACCCGACCGTCCACTGCTTGCCTAGAAGAGAGGGAATCCTATAGACAAGGAAGAGGACCCGTGGGAAAGAATGTTAAGACGGCCGCTGAGAGTGAGGTGGCAGAGAGAACCGAGCCATGGCAACCAACGATGGGGTTCCCGTGAGCATGAGGCGAGCGCCAAAGAGGCAAAAAAATCTCCCAACCGCCTGAGATGATTCCTTCCAGAGGAAGAGGCCGTGAAGGTCGAGCACAATAAACAATGGCGGCCGAGAAATTCTGCCTCGGAAGGAACAAGACTTCAATCACGTCTTTTGCATTTCCATTTCCCGCAACTTTGAGAGAAAAGTTTTATTTGCAGTTTTATGAAAATAAGATTCGGATTGGTGAAATTCTTAATATGAATTGCAACGAACCCGCCACATTAAATTCCCGCTCTCATAAATATCCATCGTTATTACTTGCACTTTACAGTTCTTATAACATGCTACGGTAATAAAAGAAATCGTTTAATTCTATTTGCATTTGGAATAATATCTCGACTAAATGAGCCTTTTCTAACCTAAGCGTTTGGATAAGGTTAAATAGTGTTAAAAAGGTTTTTCGATATAAACTGAAAAATGTTCCTGTTGATTGCTGACGAAATAGCAAAATAACGCGCTAGTAAGACTGATTTCTGTTTAATCATTACACTGAATTTTGACAACCGCCATGCAAACTTCAAGTGAGATTAATGTTTCTTTTTACCATAGGTACATTCTTAAATTTTCTTCTGTGCTCACTGGGTTCGATTAATTTCAAGAAATATTTACATAATTTTATATGATATTAGAGATCATTCCAGCGCATGACAATCCATACATTTTTTTCTGGATTCCAGTGCCGGAGCACTGGGATGACAAGATGCAGGTAGTATCCGAGATGATATAAGGATGGCGTGGTGGCATTTTGTACAATATCAAACAAGTTATTATGAAATTTCAAACATCTGGATCTATTATTCCGTGAACGGCTGACATAAATGATTTTCCTCAATGGAGTTATTGGTCATACTTAAACTCTAATAAAATAAAATATACTTTTTTTTCGTTTACCTCTCCAAAGCTATTTGTAGATTGTTTGGTACATTCCCTATATTTCAGGTGATTTTTGTGACTTTGTTTAGCACTTAAAGAGTCCATCACAGTTAATTATACGATTTTTTCAAATCTTATTACGTTCAATTTTTGAGCAAATATTGTTTTCCTACAATTTTATTTTTCCGCTTTCGCCAACCGATGTAGTCTGACTGATATTTCATTAGGCATCGCTCGCTTTTCAATAAGTCGCAGCTTCATCACCATCCTTGTTGGCAAAAGTGTTACGCCATAATGTTAACTCTTATGTATGCCCAACGAATTAGATGATCGTAATAATTTCAATATCTAAAAACAATTCATCTGCCCCTGAGTACTACCATGTTCTCTTTGATCATATAGAAAAGAAATTATTTCGAAACAAACACTATTTTTGACGTCACTAGGATGTTTGTCCCACCAACATTCCCCCAACCTATCGGTCTCTGCCCTTCTTTCTGCCTTAATCACCCCATTCTTTCTTTCACTTCTCCGTAGTTGTTTTGCCTTCCCCTATACTTTCGGTCTCTGTAATTTCTTCCTCCCCTCCCACAGTCCTGCCCTTCGGATACTACATCTGATAGCCATTTAATCCTCCGACTTCCTCCTCCTTCATAATTGGTTAACTCTCCATAAGACCGGGCAACCGAACAACGACCTTTCTCAAACACACTTTCTCGTTATACGGGAGAAGTTCCGTTTTGAGAAGATGCAATTTTTGAGGAACCCAAACACCTTAATAAAAATAAAACACAAAATCTCTAGATAAAAATAAAACGGAAAACTGAGTTTTCATTCACGATACGATTACAATCGCGCATTTAAAGGCAAATTCTATAGCAGAGCATAAATTTTTAATATCACATAAGTACGTTCAAAAGATAATGTCTTAGAGGAATAATATAGAGGAATAATGTCTTAACACATATCTTCTTTTTATAGGGTTTTAACTTTAATAAAAGAGCAAACTATGTCGATACCAGTATCATAGGTACAAAGTTTTGTCCATCCTAGTGCAAGAAAAATCCACAGGCTTGGGTTAATCCTGTCTTAACACAAACTTATAGAAGAGACATTTATTAATTTATTGATTCATTAAACACGAATTACTATACAGTTATATCCTTAGTCGACGGTGGTCATTCGAAGATTAAATGTAACATACGTTCCAAACCCAAATCAAGAATTTGTACAAAGTTATTAACTTGTAAGCACCTGTAAATACAATATACAATAATAATAATGTATGCAGCTATAGTTACTGTAGACGTAACACTTTTAAATTGACAAGGTGATTGAATTAAATGCGACAACAAAATGCAAAAGGTATCTGAAATTATAAAATACACGTTAAATTCAGTAAAATGAGATTCATAAAATGCGAAAGAATAACCTTGAGACGCAGTTGGATTCCCTTCTTCTAGTTTAACCTCAAGTGCCTTTTCCAACAGTTGCCCGTCCAGGATGGCAACCTTGAAACCTCTAAATGTGTGCCTCATTCAATGAACGACTTCATTGCTTGCTTTTTGGTAGCAGTGCATGAAACACAACCCATCCAACTATCGCTAAAACTCCAGAAATATTCATCTGCTTCCATTCTTATTGCGTCGAAACATGACTGTGTGTAATTGTATTGACGTCGTTCCGGTATATATGCGATGAGATGGAGGGGTTATTTGTGAAAATTCACGCCCTTGAAAAAATTCTCCCTCGTGAGAAAAATGTTAAATATGGGCTAAGAGGGAAGACGGAATGGGGAATGCAAGCGGTGAGGAAACAGCCCCTTTGGAGACCTAAACAATGATTTTAAACCTCCTCTTCATAGTGTACATGGACAGAAGAATATTCTATATTCAAATGTGGATGTAACTATTGATGAGGGCTAATTTTTGCATGAGGTAAAATGTTTTTCGAAGTAATTTCTATCGTATATATGTAACCATATTTGAATATATTCCATACATAATTTATTTATTTTCAGTCGCCCATAAACATCACTAATAGGCCAATTACAGTGGGCACTATAACATTTTTAATAACAAGGACGAAACACACATCCATGCTCTAGGTGGAGGTTGAAAAATCAACCTAGTCGGGATTCGAACCCGTGACCTCCGGGTTACCCCGTCGCCACCAAAGCCGGTGATTCGGTATTAACGCTGAGTGTAAGAACAATATTGGGAGTCTTCATTAAATTATGTATATAGAATATTATTAATACATATCGGTTACAATAATACAAGATATTGTGATGAAAGATTCATTCTATGTCATAAAATTCTATCGATATTATATATATATAATTAAAAATGAAATTACAGAATATGATTATATTTTACTCTAAGTTACCTTAACAGTTTTCAAAATTTATTATTGGCCCACTAAAAAATCAAACCCTAATTGCCTTTTTGGGCCAGTACTGTCATAATTGGTAGTTATTCAATTTCTGAAAAAGCCTTGCATTCCTAGTTCGGTTAAAATTCTCTAGATAATAAAAATGTATATATACCGAAAAATATGAACAATGAAAAATTGGAATTTCCATTTTACAATCCAGGTGAGACAGGAAAAAATTAAGAAAGCTGACACGTTGGCATTAAAGAAAAAATATACTGCTCTGCCAACACTGGGATAGGCATAAGGATAACATAAGTCATGAATTCTCTCCTTGTGTGAATATGTTAACCACTGGAATGAAGATCAGGAGGAAGAGGAGTTTCATCCATCTTTTTAACCAAATTTTTCGATTAAGCTGAATAAGACACTCCTTCCTTTTTCTCTTTTTGTCAGAATATTTAATGCGCATTTGCATATTTCCCCAGCTGCATGCCTCGGAGGTCTTCCCAGTAATTCTTGGACGAAATCCCGATCTTTCAGAAAGGATAGATAGCAGGAGCTTAAATTCCAAAGATTGTCACGATGACGACCATTAATTTAAAGGATTTTTACGCATGACCACTTTAGTTATTAATTTAAATAAAGCAGCAATTTAGCAATATGTTATATAACAACTGGAAATAAGAACTTGAATTATTTCCCCACTTCCTTGTTCAGTAGAACATTCACGAGTTAACATCCAAAATTGTGCAATAGATTTTCACATTTGGAGCTCACTAATGAAATATTTCACCATAAATATATGTAAAAGATACCAAGATATACTCGAAGCATCTTACTTCAACGTAAAATTGGTTGTAACAAATAGCAAACAAATAATCTATTATTTCATTTTTGTTATATTCGGTTAGTAATGATCTTCTAAATCCAAGTTGCAAATTGATTTTTATTACATATTCTCTTCTAGAAGTAGTGGTGGCCAAGTGGTTAGAGCGCTTTCCTACTGAACGGGAGAGACTGGTTCAAATCCTGATGACGTCTCTGGACACTCTAGCTACACTCGAGTGTTTTCTCGATACCAAATCTATTTGGGAAATCACAGGCGGCAAAGGAACAGCCTCTCTAAACAAATGTGTGAATTTTCTCACTTCGTTGGTCTTAGTAATAGGAGACCTGCACCGTTACCCATCAAACCGACGTTAGTATTAAATATTGTGGTAACTTTTTTGGATTCTCTCCAGTAAGAAAAATAAAATGAGAATATCGAATCGTTGAGATGAATAGTATAATCTATTCTTACGTTGACTATGATTACATACTGTTGTGGGATGTTGATTTTTTCAGTAACGTCATGACCTCCTTCAATCGTGCCCACCGTGCCTTGGATGGGTCCCCGGACCCCCTCTAAGGGTATAACCATAGCCTGCATCGTATATAACATTTATTGTACGTAGTTTCTATAACCATTATGGCCAACTAATTTCGCTAAGGCACTAGAACATAATTAATCTTTAATTCACATTTTGTGACATTACTTATCTCCATAGCCATAGTTTCCAACCTAAGGTCAGTCGTATATAAGAGCATAAGTAGAACTTTTAAGAATCCCAACGTTCTGAAAAAATTCTCACATCAGTGTAGGGGGCTAGTACTCATTTTTGTGTAGATTCTGGTTTCACAAAAGGATCTGGAACCAAGAAGCTCATATCTCACTGCAATTTCTCTAAAACAGATTTTTAATAACATTAACTAATTATTGGATTTATTAGAGTAATACATTTCCAGAGTGAATATAAATAGCAGATTCATGACGATATCTATTAAGTTTTAATACTGGCTTTAGAATAGCACTGCCCCTTCATGAATATAAGTTGATGAATAGTATTCTACGGGTTAAGGTAGGTGATGAACCCCCAAATTAAACTACCGAGCCATTTCTTAATATAAATCCCTCTTAAACTCTTCATACTTCCTACCAACTATCATTCTATCTAAAATACCGTTTTTTCTCCATTACAGTCTTCAATGCCTTAATGTGTCCTATCAGTTTTCTTCCTATTGTACTCATAATTGATAATAAGGCAGAAGATAAAATAGAAGGTAGAACCGACAGCTGTAAAATGTCATTTATTCCGCATAAACCATGAGGAAAAATAATTGTAATTACAAGTGTCTAAGTTAATTAACTAGATTCTAAGTTATCGCTAGTTTTAAAGAAAACTCTTATTATATTATAAACCCTGCCACAATTTATCCTCGCATACAAATAATAATAATAGTAACTCGTAGCAGTCAAGTCACAGGCTTTTTGTTTCCAGTTTACTTCGTCGTTCATATTTCACACTTGAACTTTTGGAACTTTTGAAATATGTGGGTAGTTCCTACAACATCTCCTTGAGAGATCAGAGAACCTAAGTGGCCCCAACCGTGAGATGTCCTTCCCTTACGTTTAAATCGTTTAGACTTGTTCCCTTCTTTCTTCGGTCACTATTACATTCTACCTACCTTCTATCCTATAACTTCTCCCCATAATAAACATATTTGACTAGTCACGCTTTAGCCCATATTCCATTACATTCTGCTATCATTCAGAGCCCTGAATATTATTATTTGAATTTGAATAGTATAACCCTATGAGGAAATGTAAAATAAATTTATTTCATTAATAAATTTTCTTCTGAACATTCACGATTTCTACATGTATTTACGCTGAACTATTGAACAGTTTACGAAATTATAACGAAATTCAAAACTAGAAGAGCCCATCTTATTACCCTTATTGGAACGCCATACGTCACAGAATAATAAGCAAGATTCCTTTTCTGAACAAACTTGATAAGTGTCTCTTTGAACCAATTCATTCATTCTTGCCATCGAAGACATACATCTATGGGTCACATACAGGAATATTCCTATTTATATTCAAATAAGAAGCGTTGAAAAACTCCCACATCAACTCAAATTTGGAAATATAAATTTCAAGAAATTTTCCCGAAAGCCAATCTATTTTTTTTCAAATGAAATTTAAACCAAGATTTGATGCCAAGGAAAGTAAGTAGAACAAATATTGTAGCTCTTTAAAATAGTACTGACTTGCTTCAGATAAAATCAATTAGATAAACACTTTTTAAAAAGAATTTTGACGACAGTTACCGCAGTGAAAATTTATCGTCTGTTTAAAACTCCACTCTCGACTTCAGAATCCTCTGTAAGACTACTTACTATATTTTATCAGAATACCATCAGAACAATTCCATACAAACGTTTTCAGAGAGAAACCTTACAAATATTTCCTCTTTTAAGAGAAGGCTAAATAAATCTAATGATTTAGTTAAAGAAAGGAATAGGATTTATAATAGTGTAAGCACTACTCTAATGTCAATAATCTTCTCTTACAGGGTAGATTCATCCACTCCATAGCTTTTTTAATATGCTTGACTGGGAAGTGTATTCAGTAGCGAGAGGAATAGCTCGTGGAAGGCGATAATCAATTTACCACACTCCCAACCCCAACTTGCTAGCGGAGGTTCATTCGTCTCCTTTCCCCCAATTAACTTTCGCCTTGTACCAGCCTTCATGACCACTCCCGCCTTTGTCACGTTCTTCAAAGACTGATATCCCAGAAACAGCTATGAGGTCTTGAAGTCATATTAATCGTATAAGCACTCGGTTGATGTATATCTAATCAATCTCATCTGCACGGTAATTCCTGGCATTATAATTTAGCAATTCGTAAACCATAAACTACAGGATATAAATTAATTCACTTAAAATTATCATGTAAAACATCAGCCCTAATTAAAGAAAAGTTTTAAATAAAAATCTTAAGATTCCTTCGACAATATCACCATTATACAATTAGTATTTTATTAAAATAAATGATAATTCTAGTATAAACAGCAATAGTGGGAAGAGCCACCTCAAAGAGCAATTGGTATGAGCAGTTGCTCATTGCCCGTCTAAGAAGCCAATTGGAAGATAATTGGACAAATTATAGCAACGCATTAAATGGAGTACTACCACGAAGAAAAAAATTCAATTTCCTTGGAATTTCTTCTCTTTTACCACCCAATTGAGTAGCATGAATTATATACATCAAGTAGGAAATGTAGAAAGATAATGAGATGAGAAATGTATAGAGATAAATATATTGTCTGCACGGAGAATGAAGAGGAAATATGCAGTAAACGGATTTAGCTAACTAATCGTAACAATTTTTTTCTTCAAAGTCAACTCATATTTTAATTGTTATTTCCCCCTACAAATCACTGATCTTTGTGCATCGATGGGACATGTTTGTTTCACTGTATCCGTTCTTTAATTAACCTTTGCTCATCAAATATCTTCATTTTGGTTTCGTATCCCATTAATTCTTCCTTTATCATACATATGAAATATTCAAGAAACTGTAACCTGCACACCAAGTTCAATTTTCTGTTTAGAGTCCTCGAAATCTCTTTTAAGACTTTATTTTCCAATCTTTAGCGTAAGGATCCCAATAAAGGATTAATTTCTTCTCGTTAAGTATTGTTATTCTCTGCTGTTTCATATCCTAAATGCTTGCCGCTTAAATAAATTTTAATTCAATCAAAAAAGTAAATTATTTTACTGAACCATCCTGAACATTTCCTTCTATGATTAAATTCCATCCAAATATTCATTTTGAATACTAGCGTTTCTCCAAAATAATTTGGGTGAGAATTCACGCATCCCCATGAATTAACTCGTTCTCCACTTCAATGACTCGGTTTTGGCTTCTCTAACTCTTTCTCAGTTTGCTATCCAATTGCAAGAACTGCATTCAAACCTTCTAAGTCCATTTACTCATATTTATGT
This sequence comes from Rhinocypha anisoptera, assembly GCA_011762765.2. Classification (NCBI taxonomy): domain Eukaryota; kingdom Metazoa; phylum Arthropoda; class Insecta; order Odonata; family Chlorocyphidae; genus Rhinocypha; species Rhinocypha anisoptera. Next base: position 6,702 of record WURS02427322.1, on the reverse strand, counting down.
GGCATATTAAATAAATTATAAAATTGCCAATAAGTTTCCTCGCACCACAACACAGCTATTCAACCACCCTTCTCACACAACTTCATTCAAGGTCATTGGGGAGACGAAATTTCAGCACCACACAACACATCAAACTGAGAAAAAAAAACCACTCAGTTACACCGCGTATTCGGATTTGCGCGAAGGTGTGATCCCCATCCGATGATTTGTTACCATCTGATGGTGAAAGCGACTAATTGAAATTCACACTCAGCACTTTCCTCGCCCGTGAACATGAAGCAAACTGACGGAATGGATCAGCATTAATGACAATATACAGATTTTTCTGGCTCTCTAACCAGGCCTGACGGCTAAAACCTGCCCGCAGAATGGCCTATGGACCTGCTTCAGAGGAGTGAAGGTGGTCTAACGAAAACGAAGCTAAAATATGGAATACGAAACCCACTCCGACCACCGAATGTGCTCTCCAAGAGGTGCAGCTGAATCGTGCAAGGTGGGGCGGCTGGCAAAGCCCCCTGGTCACCAAGAGGAGCTGCGAGAGACCCTTCTTTCCCCTTTCCAGCTCTCTGTCGGGGAGGGGCGGAGTCCCATTGCGTGGAAAGGAAGCGGAGGGGGGGGGAAGGAGTGAGGAAATGCCTCCCTCTCCTCTCCCCACATATCCCAGAAGAGAAGAGAAGGAAGGGTGGCTATTGGCCGCCCGGCAGGAATGAATTCTCGCGCGGGGCGGGGTGGCCATCCTTTCTTCCCCCCCCCCCCCCCTTAAGGAAGGGGGCGGGGTCCTACAGGGCGGAGGAAAAACGTGCAACTCTTAACCGGATCCAGTGTTGCCAAACGCATCACGGCAGAGTGAATGAAGGCCAAAACAACGCCGGGACAGAGAAAGAGGGATACACGGCTTTTCGAGTAGAGGACAAGCTTTACCATTGGAGTAGGCGCTTAAAGAGTGTGGCTGCAGATCAAATCAGTTTTGTGGCCTATAAACTTAACTGCGAATGGATGAAATAGTTTTGTCTTCATAAGTGTCTACCACTGCAAATGAGTTCAAGGTGTAACGTAAGATTTGCGTTCAATAAGTTAAGTGTAATGTGATAATCATGCTATAGTTTTAATGCAACAATCTTTTAAAGCCTCTTTGTTCAAGTTATTTAGGACGATATTAAGGGCATCGCATAGCATGGTGTATTTTCTGTTTGTTTCCCTATAAACAGTATAATCGGAGGAGTGTTATGAGATAGACAGAACCCAGAGTTACCTTATGAAGAGCGAAGAACCTAGCATGGAAGAAGCACTTCCAACTAAATATCGATAAGTGCAGGTATATTTCATGGAAACGAGAAAAAACATTTTTTCAAGAAATGGGGAATCAAATGAGGATATAATTGTGTTCACTTTTGCGTAATTAGCCAAATCCCATCCGCTAATGAAATATTATAACACATCTTCAAATATCTTAGCTGATAATGTGAATTTGAATGGCATGCATCAGGAGCAAGAATACTAAAAGGTTTACTATTTCTCATTACAGCCATTATCTAAGGTGAATATTAATACTTATTCGTTTGTGGCTTTACGGATCCTGTTTGAAGATTATACTAATAGGAATTTTCAACCGTGGAAATACATATGATATAGCGAAATTATTACGGACCACTAAGTGACATCCATTTCTCGAATGAATAAACTCGAAAGTAACCTGGTTTATTAGAAATAATTTTTTGGACGAAAAATAAGAGTTTTTAATGATAAGGAGCGAATTACAAACAGAATAAAATATCCACAGTCCAGTGATTTTTAAGGAATAAAGAGGGAATAACTAACAGATATGAAAACACCAACAGTGTGCAATTTAGAAAATAAATCGGATTTATTTTGATCAAATAAGGCATTTGTTTCCTTACTTCTTTGCACCTAATTACGAATTTCCCTCAGGATTAGATACCGAAAGGAAAATAAGAGCATTTCTTCAGAAACAGGAAGAGCGAGGTCCCTGGGAATAAGAAGGTAGAAAAGGAAGAAGGGTAAATATACTTGGCACAGAAGATGGGATAGGGATGGGGATGAACTGAGAGAAGGGTTAAGTGGAGGCATGGGAGTAGGGGGAACAGGCATTCGAAACGCGAGATTTATGAGAGGAATGAACGCGGCAAGAGGCGAAGTGGATGGCGGAGGACATGTGGTATATTTATGAGTGGCTACGCGAATGAACGAGGGAGGGCGTGACCTAATGAAACGTTGTCGCTCGCAATCATAATGATTAATTATGACAAACGATATTTTGGGCGATGCGGCGTAAATGGCAGTTGGGTAGGTAATATTGTTCGAGTAGTGAATTGAGAAGTTTGTAGTGTTTCATATTTGTTTCTCACCTTTTGTTCTTAGGACTCGTACAATCCACAATTTTCAGACCTAAGACTTCAATTTCCATAAGTTTAATGCGGTACAATTTGCTAATAATGTGGATAATAATATTTACTTCTTGGCGCCACGAGTTTTAAGAGATGTCGCAGTAAATAATTTTAGCCGGATCGTTTTCTGACCATCTAATTTTAACGTGTCTTAAGTCACTGCAACCATTAGATATCTATGGTGTCTAGAAAATAACCTACAATAAGCTCTTAAATAGTCTCATACCATGCACGATACTTGTTATTTTGGATAACGATAAGACGAATACTCTCAGTGGCTGACGTTTTTCAGGCTGAAGTAATGAGTAAAAGGATGTAACCATGTACAAAAAAAATTGACTTTAACTGTTGACTATAAATTGACTTATTTTTTCCAGCAGCTGAATACTTGATGTCCTCGAACCACAGAGAAATAATATTACCAAAAATTAGATATTCCATAGATATAAGTGCATACAAGATAAAATTTCCTCGGCGCAGATATAAAATTTACTCTCTGGTGAAGGATCGAAAGGTAAAATTCTCTCTCAGATGGCCCTCTTCCATCCAGCAACTTGAGACCTGTTCAGTTTCTCCAGAGATGGAGAAGAAATACGGAATTCAGACGAATCATTTTCGCCCAAGGCCCACGCGGACTGCCCACACAGGCCTTCTCACACATATTTTCTCCGCAGTTTTCTCTGCTTCGCATAGCAGTCATAACTCTTGGCATTTGTAGAGACTTGGCAATACATTTTTTCAACGATTTTTGCATTCGTATTGATCTGTTCTGTTCTCAGTTCTCTTGCACTAGGAGGAAAGCTAAAATAGCAAGCCAAGAGAATTCGCAATGTTCTGTGAACAAATAAACCCTAGTTTTCTCCTAAATAAAACCCGGAACACGATAAGGAATTCGCTTAAATCTCCTTCTTCTTTGACTATCCTTTAATCCTATGTTAGACGGGGTGGCATTTTCCTTCCTTAATCCTTTTCTTCGATACGTCTCTTTTTTGGCCTTCCTCTTTTCTCCATCCTTTGCATCTCAAGTACCCGGCCACCTTGTGTTTTCGTCTGAGCCTTTCTTATTCCTCCCTACTGTTTCTATTCCTCCCAATCTCCTCATATACTTGTCATTCCTTCTCTCATGAGTCCAAACCACCTCAACCTACTTTTCCGCACTCTTTTTACTTTTAAGCCCTCTTTAAGTGCTCCCTTTATATGCTCCTGTCTAACTCTATCCAATCTCGTCACTCCAGTCATCCAACTCAACATCTTCATATCAGTCACATTCAACTTCCTTTCTTGCGCTTTGGTGTTGAGCCATGCATATCCAGCATACTAAATACGTAGTTGCAATTCTTTCAGTTTATGACTCTACAACTAATTATTCTGACATATTAGTTAGACGTGAAGTTTCCTCTGTTGGGTGAATGACTTAAGGTAAATTCATCCCATCGTGCTATGTGGAAGCCCCACTGCAGTTGTACCTTCAAAACTCCTACTTCTATCTTGAATCACTTAAGTGCTATTATTGGATTAGTTATTTCTTATTTTACACTTGACTAAATTGGAACATAAATTCGAATAAAAGAGGTTTAAATTCGAATATATCATTAAGAGGGAATGGAATCAAACTCCAAAGTGAATACATTTTTAAATGTTTACTTCAAATAACAATTAACAGAAATCTGTTTCAGCATCGGAAAATTTCCTCTTTCTTACTTCTATTTCCATGTTGAAACTCTTTTCAACTTGCGTTCAAACGCACTCATAAGCCAGCAACTAGTGCCATTGTAGTTGAAAAGTTTACAATGGTAAACGCCAACTTGCGTTCACACGGCAAAATTTTGACTAGTATGTGGCTTACGAGCGAAAATCCTATAGTGTGAACGCGCTATTGCGGTATTTCCGACATTTTCTCCCTCGGGAAGGAGAGGTATTTCTATCACAACACGCTGCTTGTAGCGTGCATCATTGATATCCGTCATTTTAAATAATAGCTATCGCGCTGTCATCTGGCGGCGGAGCTTCCAACTTTGCACAACAGAGGTAAAACGTTCACATTATAACTCCTCAAAATTTAAACCGCGCGGTATTGTTTGGTTTTAGAAGTGAATTGTGGTCCATTCCCTTTTGAACGCTCCTACAGTAGTTATCCTTTATTATATAATATTTCAAATAAGAGAGGATTACAGAATTCCGATTAGTTTCTTTTCTTGAAAAGCATAGGAACATAAATAAACGGAAAATAAAAGGACTAAAAATAACATCTGAACGGGTCATTTTCTCATATATAACAATTTACTCGGTAGAAGGCTAACGTTTGATTATCGTGATAATGTTGTTACAAACTTAATAAACACGGCAAACATTAGCTTTATATCTGGGCATTGATTTCCTGCGAAAAATGTTTTGTCTTCACGGTTCCATTAAAAAACATCGTGAGCATAATCATTAAACGTCCTACCGTAATATCATAGCCAAAAAATATGCTGACTGTAACTATGCATCGTAGTTATGTTAATTATGAGCTTCAATTTTACTGTCATTTTTCCCGAGAATATCCCCGAATCGAATTTCAATGAGAATAAAAACAGCACTTTATTCTCATTATGAATCTCTTCCACCACATCACGCCTGATTCGGTGAATATTATTCGAATTTCAATGCTGTGATTACGTAATAGTGTTTTTAAATTTTCTCATCATCGTGTGAGACAGAGAGAGAGGACGCGAAATGAAACAAAAAAAAACTAGGCGAAGGATTCCTTATTTTCTCCCTGGCTCTTGTTTCCTCTCTCTCTCTCTCTCTCCCCCCCCCCCCTATTTCAACGATCTTCTATCCCTCTTATTCATACAATTCACCCCTTGATGTTTACGTGCCTCTCCCAACAATAACCTCTTCCCACTCAGTTTTCCCCGCATGACAATCGCCGTCATCCCACGCCCGCCATTGGCTCGCCCAAATGCCGGGTGCACGTAGCATAGGCCGACGAAACTGGAACGCCACCTATTTTGATTAACAAATTACGTCCTCCCTCGTTTTCGACCGCCTCTTTTCAGCGCCTTCCCTCCCTCGGAGCTATGCTCTCCCAAGCCCCCCGCACACCTCCGCCCACTTCTCTCTTTTCTCTCTCTCCTCCCTCCCCCCCTCACCCCGGCTGTGAAATTGTTCTCAGTTTTCCCCGTTGGCGCCCCGTTGAAACGGGCGAACCCCCCTTGTCGTTTCAAGCCTCGATGCGCCACCCACCGTCAACATGTCGCGGTGATTCCCGGAAGCCGGTCGCGGCCCTGACGTGAACATCCCAGACTCGCTGACTGACGCGTTAGAAGTTGGGTCATCCTTCCTTGATGATGGAACGGAACAGTCCGGTACTTTCTTTTGACAAGAGTCGAAACCGGAAAAAAATCATCGAAATGACATTCTCAAATTTGAGATGAATAATGATACCTTTTATTGGAAATTGCGAATAAGATTCAGTAATAATTATGCAGAAAACTTCGTCGCTGTATTCGAAAAAGTAATCGTGGTATTGACCGGTAACGAAACACAATACGAACATTCCTTTCGTCTCAGTGCAGACATTCGACTGGTATTATAACTAAGCTAAATTCTTCAGCAGTGTTACTTCAAATGCTCAAAGGCAAAATACGATGACATCAGTTCAAAAGGAAGGAATTATTATAATAGTTGACTTTTCTAATTGCAATCCACTATCTCTTAGAGACTCTTGGAGACTCAACTAGAGTGGTAATAAGATTTATTCACATGAAAATGTTGACTACCACAGAGGGTCTCGAAGCTAATTTTTGAATCGCTTATAAGTGTCACAGAAGTACTATGTACGATTTGTTATAGCATTGAACGAATTGTTATAACATTTTTTAAACATTTTCTCCGTAGGTTTATATAATATTATCACAAGTAGTTTGAATTTGTATTTAGTTTGTATTCGAGAGTATTACAATCAAAGGAAGAATAATGCGGATCGGAGACATCCTGAGACCAAATGGGTTCGTGAAGAATTTTATAGAATGAAAAATGGAGGAGGTCCCGCGGGGAAGACCGAGCGACATATATATATATGGAAAATGAGAGACGTTAGAGAGAAGACATGACAAGGGGTAAGAGAGGGCATTAGATAGGAAAGGATGGAGGGCTATAGTAAACCAATCCTCAGATTCGAGTACTGATGATGTTGACAAGTAGTTACTACCAGAGTTTCACTTTCAGTTTTTAGGGCATCGTCTTCAGCAAACGGCGTCACATCTCACTCCTAAATCTCAGCTGAGTTATGCATCGCCTGTCGGGGTAGGTT
>WURS02427312.1:0-16185 GCA_011762765.2 Rhinocypha anisoptera | reverse complement strand
TATGTTGAAAAATAAAAAAAAAATTCAGAAAAAATGTCTTGTATCTTTGTTGGGTCGGAAACTTTTCAGACCACCCTTGTACAAACAAATAAATGACAATTGTGTTATAATTACTAAATATGGTCTTGCATGCTGTGTTTACTTTAAAATAAATATTATGAAAAATGAATCTTCGTCATCAAAACGGAAGAAATGATAATTTTCTCACCAGACAGGAATTATTCTGTGAAAAAATATGTTATGTACAATGTTACAATACTTCTATTAACTCTCAAAATCCTTTCACTACATGTAATGATTTTGCTACCAAAATTTCAGCATGTATGAAAAATATTTTCCATGGACAGAAACGTGATGATGAGATTAAAATTGACCTGGGTTGAGTGGATTTCGCCTGGTCATCACAAAGGACTGATAATACTTTGCAAATTCAGACCAAGCAGAGTGATAATTAAAATAGTTTTATTTGCAACTACTGAATGTATGCATAAAAGAAATCTTTGTCACGACAATAGTTATAATGGCCAAGAGTAATGTATTATGATGCATTATGAATTCTTATCATGTTTATCAAAATTAGCCAATATCTCAATTTTACATAATTTGATTTTAAAAAAACTGACAATTCAGGACCCTAGGTGTTATGCAAAATCAAGATTTTACTGTAAAATCGGGTTAAAACTGTCATTAAACATTTATTATTCATTTTTGTAAAACCATATTTACGTTGAAATAAAAATGATATCTTTTTCAAATTTAGGTTCAGAGAAATGTGTGGTCTTATTTTCAAGTTGTCTTATAGTTAGGTAAATATGCTACTCTTATTATATATAGAACACTTTGGAAAACATATGACGTTTTCCATTCGATTATGGGCTCTTAAAATCAGGTTTTCAGGTCCAATGGACTAAAGAATTATATTTTATTTCATATTAAAGTGAATGAGTGTTTCGTTTCTTTTCAGTATTTCTCTTACCATACACGAATATACCTTTCTGAGTCAATAAATTAAGGATCAGCAGAATCCTGTCGTCTCTAACCATGATGAATATTTATGAATAAAATCACTAAGCTTTTTGATAAAACCATGAGAAAAACAATACAATACCATTTAAAAGATATGGGTGAATACAACACTTCCTCAATTCCATCATGGTGTTCATTAGATTTGGAACATTTGCAGTCGTTGTTCCTTTGGACAAGAAGGAGAAATTTCTTTCAAGAATGGCACGGTAATATTTCTTCTGTATATTGGTAAGTTCAACCTGAAATGAAAATATATATACACCAGGTGTTATATATGACAGAAATACAAACATAAAATGTACCAAAAAAGATTAACGTTCATTATCGTCACTAATCTGACCAATGGAGAAACAGAACCCCAAGTTAGGAGATCGCATAACCAGCTAATCCAAAAACTCATTCAAGATATTTGTTCACAAGTACATAGAGAAACAACACCCACTGAGACTATTAGTCGCTACTCATTTTCTTGATTACAATTCACATTATTTTACTGATTTTTACACATATAGATAGCAAATGTATACTAGTATTCAGAATACAGTGAAACCACTCGCTTTACACCAAATTTTAAAGGACCCAAAAAGTACAAAATTCATAATTGTGACATTCATTGTACCAAAACTTGATTATACTATCAATATTTTAAAAAAGTCACTTTTGAAAATATTAACTGAATTTTGTGCATTAGCTTGCTTGGGCATAATGTCATGCAAATTATTTTCCTTTTTAATTCGCTATTAAAAAGTGAGTAAAATTTTGATATTTAACTGACAAAATCATGTACAATTAAATTTTACATAATATTGGTGAACCTATTTAGATGCAAAAAATAACGTACTGTAAATGACCGAATACAAGCTCCCCTTTTTTGATGAAAATTCAGCCTTAATAAGTGATTGGGAGGGGGTGGGGGTGTTTCACTGTCACTACTGCATCATCAGGTACATCAGTGTACCCGATGATGCCATAGTGACAGAGAAACACGTCGTAAAGAAAAATAAAATCTGTGGAAAAGTACAAAGTATATTTATTCCTAACATGGATTCATTTCCTCAGATGTTAACTGTCACATAAGCTGCACCAACTGCGCTGAAGTTTTACACATCACCAGAACACCAACCTTTAAATACAATACTACTTTCCGCTTTTAGATTTCAGACTATTTGTCCCCCAGGGTTCGACTAAATAATTGAACACAAAGCATTTTATAATCTATCTACTATAGTATGCTTCCTGATTGCCTGCTTGTCTCAGTACTATGCGTTAACTTATTGTAATTAGAAGTTTTAGCATCGAAGCGGTATCTTCACATTTAACAAAACAAACATGGCCGACGAGCACTGATCATGCAAGCATCATGAGAAAAAATTAGAACATGTTCTATTTTTCCCGTGCATGATCCAGTCATTTTAGGAGGTAATGTTTCCGACGAGATCATGCACGTGCATGCACATGAAATCATGCATCGTGTAAGGTGGCCTTAATGACTGAAGAATTAATTTACACATCTATTCACCTTCATAATGGCAAAATTTTGAAAAAACTTCTTTTACTGCTTTTACATGCAAATATTGGTGGGAGTGGAGATATTGTATATTTCACTGTTGTGAAATTTCATAAAAAAGAAAATGTTATATGAAGGTCCCAATGTAGTTGTTACCTGAAAGCATAGTTGATAATTTATATACCTGAAGCAGGTAAATAAATACCCATTGTAAAACAGAAGTTTATCTATAAACTAATGTAAAAATGATGAAGCCTATTAATATTGCCTCTGCCGAACATCTATGCCGCAAAAAAAACACGAATCGACAGATAAAATGATATTTAATAAACTTACGTCTGTGATAAAATAAATGTGTTGCCAAGAAAAGAAATTTAAATGTAAATTAAATGACTTTTTGTAAATAATGTTTTTTATAGTAGACAAGAATACTTGGAAAGATGATACAATTCCATGAAATCAAAAGGTACATTGACTGTAATTTTATAGTGGATTTAGGGTAAATCGGCTCATGTGTTGTGTAAAATGTTTCTGTATGACTATTTTAATTATGTTGGTTCTGTTTTTTCTATTAATGAGCAACTTGACGAAGCCTATTTAGGTGTACACTTGTTTCTATGGTGAATAAATCTATCATGTCATGTGTGTGGGGATTAAAAAATAATGATATTTCTCAGTGACTGACTGCATTAAAAGATTCTCATTGAACGACTACATTAAACTGCACATACTCAAGAAATGGAACACCACATAGGGTCTAAGTTATAACGTAATTTTACATCTCAATTTGGGAATGCCATTATTAACAAAGATGAATTTCTACATGATTACATAAATGCATCGGACGTCAGAAATTTCGGAGGGAAGCACTGTGTTATTGGCAAACTAAATGTGTTATGTGCTGGAATCAACAATATGCATTTTCTCAGGCATATTTATTTTCTGAAAATCTGTTTAAAATCTTGAAAATGATAGATAAACATAAAAATAGTAATGATCTGATTAAGATGTATAGTTTTGTTAAGTAAAAGAATGAAAAGAGCTTATGAAATGGAGGTATAACTACTCATTATATGTTTGAGGAACCCTTCAGACATTGGCATACAAAGCAGTGGGTTACTACCAATGCCAAATTGTTCAGGGGCAATTTTATCAACACTGAGATGTGAAATCTGTCGTAACAAATTTATTATCAGTATTAGTTTTCCATTAAAAAAAAGCATTTAAATTTGCTTTCTCTTTTGAGAAATGGCATGCAAATTACCTATATCTGACACTAAAAGCAAGCATTTTGTATAAAAAGGTGGATTTTAAGATTAACAATTAACAGATTTCCAAACCGCTACTGTGAAACGATTAGGGGGGTGGGCACTTATGTTTGGATAGGAATTAAATTTGAATTTCGTACATTGCAGAAGAGTTTTTATAAATACAAGACATAAACGGACTGATCATGAAATTACAATATGAAATAAAAATTTGGAAAACATGGCAATTTTGAGACTTGAACTTGAATTCCTCAACATTTTGTTCAACTGTACAACTAAGGGCCCACTACATATTACTGTTTTATTTTTCTCTGATGCCAACTCAAAACTTGATGGTTTAACAACAGAAGATCATTTTGGAAAGGATCATACTAAAAATGTACAGAAATTCACACTAGCATGCACAGGACACCTTCATTACAGAGTATAATATGCAATATTTCATATGAATTCTAGTGGAATTGAATAATTGTAACATTACCTCAATAACTGTTTCTTCCTTAGGAGCAATTGTTTTTTCTACGTCTTCTTTCAGTCTTCTGAGCATCATTGGCTTAAGTAAAACTTGTAACTTTTGAACTTCTGTCTCAGACTTAAGAGCACCGAATTCTTGAAGAAACGATTCTGAACTACCAAATTGGCTTGGCTCAAGGAAGTTAAGAAGAGAGAAAAGTTCGTTAACATTATTCTGGAGAGGAGTTCCAGAAAGAAGTACACGGTGTTCCTGAAATATTAAAAGTTTATTTGATATCAATTTAGGAGAATAGAAGTACATACAATAACAAAGTAAAGACTACTAAAAAGTGAAAAAATATGCATGACCACAATAAAAACCAATTGCATCCATTTACTTCATTAAATATTTATCATATTATAATACTATGGAGACTATATTGCCACTCTTCATTTAGTGATTACAATAAAATAAAATTGCAATTAAATTTTTATGAATTGATTATGATACCTTGCAGGAGACAAATACCATCTCATTATATTTCCTGTACTAATGCCACAAGGAATAATTAATGCTATTATTAGAACTATTAAATAAATGTTATGATTCACAGTTCCAGGCATCACCTGATTGAATTCTTCCATGATGGGATAAAAATAGTGAACAACTAATGTGAATTTCACTTAGACTTTATTATTACATGACCATGGTTTGCATCATTATCAAATGATGATACAAAGTGTTGTATTAACCATGGTTGTATAATAAATTCTAAGTGGAATTCACAAAGATGTTTATTCTTTATCCCAATAAGTAAATGTTGAGTAAAAGATATTAAAAAATAAGCACTCAAGTCACTGATTTAAAAAAAATCTTTTAGAATTATAGGCCTCCTAAGATACAATGGTGGTAATTACGAAAGAATATGCTTTTATTGGAACTGGGGGTCTTGGTTTTTTGTGATGCTTCCACTATGATAAATCTAGAAGGAAATCTAAGAAATAAGGACAACTAACAATTTCCAATTTGAAAAATTTCTTCTTTACTCTGACATACATCTGTGTAGTGCACCATTATCAAGTCTTGAAAATGGAGTATAATAGTGCATTTCACATTTAATTGACAGTATGGACCTTATGGAGTTCGGTGTTGCCAAAATTCGCACTGTGAACCCTATTCCTTCTGCTAATGATTTGGTTAATTCAGAATTATATAAGTTGCACACTTGAGGTCTTGAAACAGTAGTTTTTTTATGAGAGAAGAAATATTATTGTCCTAAATACAGGACGAAAAATATTTCAATCTCGGGATAAATGTTTAACAATTTATATTTGTAAATTTACAATTCAATGTCCATTCAGATGTGTATGTTTGTTCACTCTGCTCATAGGTCACTGCCAAGAAACCAATAAACTAGTTTCTATTTCTTATTAACTCGAATGATATGAGGCATTATTTATTAATATTACAGAACATTTTGGGAGGTTAGAGAGAAGGTAGTTTTCGAACCAACTCTCAGAGTACTCTCTGTCAACTACATTATGCTCGTCCATTGTTTTTTCTTACAAAGAAAAAATCATTGTGTACCTCCTATGAATCCATTTCCCATGCTGGTGTGAAATATAGTAAAATGCTCACCCTCGGGAATTGGTACCTTGTAGTCTGGTACTCAAACCAGCCAAGAAAGCCTGTCTTAAGTGTTTTGATTTCCTTGCCATGCCATGTTCACTGTTTGTCCCACAAGAAGGATTAGGTCTATTTATCAAAGTGTGCGATACAGAAGGCGACTACTTTTTTTCTTGAATAAATGTAAGTTTGGGTTCTGAAGTTGATACAGGGAACCTGGTCACAGTCTATATAAACTAAAGTATAGACTGTGATGAAATTACATCTCTGTAAAGCATTGTAAAATTCTTAGTTATTTTCATTAAATTGGCAATCAATTTGTTTAATTTATATGTGAAATGAAAAATATGAGAACTTAGGAAAATAATTGTAATCATGACAACTTTTTACCACTGATTGCAACCACAGCAAAATCCCATTATAACGCGCCTCACATTACAGCAATATCGGATATACCTCTGCCACAGTTTAAACTTTAGTTAATTATCACCATGTCCTCTAAAATGATTACGTTGACTATTTTCTTTGTTAGTAGCAGGGGTAGTAGGTAACTTTGAAGTGAATTTTATCTCAACAAGCCTACCAACGCGTTGCAATAGCACTACTTCAAGCGTATATATCAATGCATTTTAATGATAAAACATATTTCTATTGTATTCCATAAATGAATTAGTTAAATTTTAGTTTAAATAAGTCAAGTACTGGAGTTTTATTGCTTCCTGTAATAATGCAAGTGTAAACTTCAACCCATTAGACGATATAACCGGATTTTACTGTACCTGAGTTGCTATATTTACTTTCCTGGTTAACATGTTTTCCTTCAAAGAAATACTAACCAGGTTCTGCTGTATATAATTTACAGATATCCTGTTATTATTGTTAGAAATAGTCCAATCTTAATTATATATCTTCCAGTGTTCCCCCTGTGAAGCGTGATCGGTCCACTTTTATCATAATTTATATTAAAGGTATTATCCGTGTAGCAGCCAGCAATATTAGGCTGTTCCCAAACTCTTTATAGTATATACCTAAGAGTGTCATTGCAGAATATAACTTGCTGGGAATATAATTTTAAAATCTTAGGAATATATGTCTGTTACCATTTGTTGACAACAGTGTGTTAAACGTGAAATAAGAATTTCTGCTTTTCTTGCAGATACACAAGAAAATATGTTTTGATACTTTCTTTTGAAATAATAATGGAAAATAAATTGCACCTGTTGATTTACCTTTAGTTTCTAATTCAGGAAAGATTTTTAAAATTTTCACTGCTTAAGTTTAATTTCCTGCTGGTTTTGGCATCATTGGACACGCCTCCTTATGACGATTTACACGGATAGAACGATTCTTCATAAGAGGCCCCATACTTAAACTATAAATGTGGAACGCACTATACACAGAAATAAGTCTTGAATAGAGAAGAAATTTTTCAAAGTGGAAATTGTCCTCATTTCTTAGATTATGGATACTTTTAATGCATTTATTCAAGAAGTAAGCTTGTAAAAACTCCTGGAAGTCTCAGGGAGATAGAAGCAATTCACACGTGAGGAGGATACTTTTGGCTATCTAAATGTAAAAATCATTCATAATCCCACCACAATACAGAGAAAACATGTTACTTTAATAGTTTTATGAACTCACCAAATTTAGAAGTCTTAGGCCTTCGAGCAGTTTACAATTACGATTTTTGAGACGATGTGCTTCATCAATGACACACAATCTCCATGTAAACTCCCTCAATTCCATGCAGTCTGCTATGATTATTTCAAAAGTGGTGATGAGCACATTGAATTTTGGCAAATCCTTCAAATTATTCCCCCTTTCGTCACGGAAAAACATTTCATATTCTTGAAGCATGTTTCTGCTGGCAGTTCTGAAAAAAAGCAATCACTGCATGTGAGCAAGCCTACTATTTAGTGTCATTAAGCAAGCAAGCCTACTTACTATTTCATTAGATCACTTTAAAAATGATATAAGGATTTCATTTTTACACACCCATAAATGAATGGGGTGAAATACAAAATTATTGAAATCACGTGGCAATGAAAAGGTAACAATTCTGGACAATCTGAATTGCTGAAATTTGATATGTAGGACATTGCAAAGAGAACATATGATGAAGTGGCGTGAACTAACACACTTTTCTTGATGATATTCTTACTACAAGACAGGTTTGCTTTCCCTTTCTCTCTCAGCCCGAGTAAATATTTTCATTGAAAGAAAATTTCCTACTTCACAAAAGTGATTGATGTGATGATTCCTTAACATGAATATAATAAAATCAAATTTTATTACATCCAACATTCGCAAAAGACCACTTAATTTGTTTTTTAATAACAATTAGTAAATCTATATAAAGCATCCATCAAATGCTACTATTATTTTACATAGTATAACAAATATCCTATGTTGTATGATCTTGTGTTTTCCCGGCAAATATTTTTGGTGAAAATCCCATGTATTTGAGTAATCATTTATCCTGGTAACCATGTTAGCTTTACTATACACAAAAAAAATTCTAAGCCTAAACTGATTGCTAACATATTGAAAGAAAAAATTTTAAACCACAATAATTCTAGAGGTATTTATTTTACAACCATGGTTTCAAAAATCAAAAGTAAATAAAATCTTTTTTGCTATAAATCACTCCTACACTGTGAAAGACTACTGTATACATAATTATTAATTTAATTTCAAAAGAATATTTTTTAAAGGATAACATTTTGTGATTTACTCTGTAATGCATTTCACAAAACTGGAATAGAAGAGGAAATAAAAAAAGCATCACATTTTTCTTTAACTGAAACTTTAGTAACATTTTCAAAGTACTTACGAGCCATGGTAAACAATCACATTCATATCAGTCCAGGCTTCAAATTCCCTTTGCCAATTTGGTATTGTTGATAATGGAGCAACTACTAAAAATGGCCTCTTAATACCAGACTGATAAACAGCATTTATAAATGCGATTGACTGAATGGTTTTGCCTAGACCCATTTCATCAGCTAGTATACAGTTTCGCCTGGAAAAAAAGAGGTGCAATTTAGACTTAAAGCCTGCTAATAAAGTCAGTCCCTTGTAAAGGAAAGGCTTCAAATAACAGACTTTAGACAAAAATTCAAAATAAAAGTTAATCAAATTGAAAAATATCACTCATGTATATGTAAATTAAACATTTGAATGCACTTTATACTTTCTTTAGTTAAATGAATTAAAATTTGAAATAAACAGCAGGTATTTTTACGTCATCATTCATACTCTACAAACCACCTAATGGTGTGTGGCAGGGGCTGAGAACGTCAAGTTGGTTAATCGATCACCCCAATGCCATTCATATTTTAGCAACAAAGTCTGCAAAAACAATTATGTGACTAGCGTTGCTTATGTTATGTGTCATCACAAAGGACACAAATTAGTTTGATAACATGCATTCCTACCACATTTCTTGGGTTTATAATTTTCAATTATTAATCAAATTTTCAATCAATTATATTTCAAGGGTCATAAATGTGGTGGTCTTAAAGTAAGGTAAACTTTTTGCAATCTCAATTACCTTGTCTACAATGCTCAAAAACTACAAGATGTCACCAATTTCCCAGGATAAACTAATTTTTGAAAATCATCATTAAATGAGACAATATTTCCTTCTTGTTTTCTGACATTTTCTATTAATGGTATTACCTAATATATATCCTTACCAATGGCTGCTATGGACACATCCACCCAGTGGAATACCCTGATGGAATTTACTTAAGTAATACGTCGGGAAAGCATCGAATCTTTGTTCACATATTACTTTCATTTGATGTCACAAATCTATTCACCAGCACCCAAATAACACCAAAGTTTTAAGAGTACTTTCAGAATTACTAACTAACTTTTTCAATTTCTGATGCTTCTTAAAATGTGAGTGGAAAAGATCTATTTTAAATTGAATGGAAAATACTATTTGCAGGCCCAAGGCCTAGGAATGGGCTACCCATCGTCTCCAATATTTGAGGAGTTAATGATGAACGACCTGGAAAACGAATTATTCAATTTGGACTCTGTAAACACAGAATCCATTGCTGGAATTCGTTATGTTGACGATGGAGGACAGGAACTGAGACACAACTTCCTAATATTGTTGAATTCCCTGTACCAAGACTCTAAGATGGGGAAGGGAGAGGGAGGCAAGCTTGGTCAATACTCAAATGGGTCAATACTTATTGTCTCCTCTTTAGATTCTATCTTAATTTCAAATCTTTTCCTCAATGACCCTATCAAATTTTGAAATAATATAAGATTGCCTAAGGAATTCCAAACCTCCCAGATGCAACCTTTCAGGGCATTCTCTGTCGTTATATTCAGCCTCCCATTCCTGCACAATAAAACTCCTGAAATTTTCAATTGTATTGAAGTCTGGTGGGTTTGATAGCCATGGTAAAACTAGTGTGTATCGATTTTCTTCGAAAAATGCAGTACAAGAGTTATAAATTTCCAAGCATATAGCATTGTATTATGATGCATTAGAAAATCTTACCACATTTATCAAAATCAGCCATTATCTTGATTTTACATAATTTGATTTTACAAAACACTTAAAATTTGGGTCCCTAGGTGTTATGTAAAATTAAGATTCTACTGTATCGTTGTTTGCAGTATGTACTATAAGTGTGACCCTTTATCACATCCCTCTACAACCCATCGCCTCTTGAGTACCCCTTCCATCTTCACCTTTCCTGCCTTCTTTGGATTTTATGCACTTATAATATTCTCAGCACTTCTTCATTAATGTTTCCTTCTCCATCCTTCAGCAAACCCATATCCCCAGAGATTCAAAATCACATTATCTAATCAGCCATTTATTAAATAAAATTACATAAATTTTTTTTGTTAATTTACTTCGGTAAATGTGAACAGCTACACTAAGTAAATAGCTGTTATTCAAGTTTTAATTTTTTATTTAAAAAACTGGTAGCCTCTCTAGAATATTTAATATAAGGTCTGTTGTAAGATTCACATTATTTTAAAAAGCTAGGGTTCCAAAAATGGAGGGGGACAATATTTGAGGTGTCACCATATTCAGAGGAATATGGTACACTGCATGTTTGCCATCAGGGGTTGTTGAAGAGCAGCGTACTCTAGTTACAGAACACACACACCCATTACTCACCCATTATACCATGAAAACAACAGCCAGTTGAGGCCTTCAAGCTGGTACGCCCTCAGCGTATTTTCATTCTTGTACACAGGTGAAGTTTCCAACTTCTCCCACTGTTCTCCAGTAGGTTTTTTCTTTGGCTAAAAAGTCAAGTAAAGATGATAGTTAACCTATTCCAGTGATCATTTTACCTGATTTTAAATACACCTCATATCTAATTTTGGTTGAGAAATAATGTAAACAAATCTTGATCAATTTTCTGAAAAACATTTTGCATTTCATTGGAGACCAATGGTGATAGACTGCTAAAAAGAGTCTGTAGAAGAGGTGGGAAGTAATTCTTAGATATGTAACAGGAATATTTAATTTTAAATGAAAAATGACAATATCTGATTTCCTTTACGTCTAAGATTTTCCATCATTTTCTTTAAAAAACAGTATACTACATGATTCTTTATTCTATGTTAGATCCAAGTGGTATTTATAAAGTAATATGTCTTTTGCTGATATTATATGTGTAAATTGCAAAAGAATTAGGAATATAATTTGTTATTATAAACTGAATTCAAATAAAATTCTGTGTAAATCAGGGAAAATTTCTCTAAAGCAGAAATAATGAATATAAACTATTCTTATTAAATGAAAGTTTGCATCCCCAGCATCAAATCTTGAATCCAGGAATCCCAGTCAAGATTCTACTGTATTTTTCAAAATTTGAACTTGAGATAATTATAATTACAAAAATTTTTGAAAAACCCATAAAAATCCAGTTGTTTATCTTAAACAGGATTCACAATGGACACTAAATTATTTCATTCAATGGGCATTAGACTTATTGTAAATATTATTTAAACCAACTCCCTAATGTTTACAGTAATGAAATAAAAGAAGTCACCTTCCACTGATCCTTTGGAGGGAGCTCTCGAAAAGTTTCAAATTGTTTAATTTTCACCGGATCCAGATCCTCTTCCAACTCCCACGTAGCATCTTCATACTGCAGTCCCTTCCATTTGACCAAATAGTTTTTAGTAGTTTTGCCTGTATTGGGGTCAGTGTGCTCAGCTGCATCCAAAACTCGATCCACCTCCACATAATCTGGATTGAAGGGTTCATCTTCAAGCTACAAAATGGTCCCAAAGTTTATTTCTCAGTTGTTTAGTCATCATGAGTTGATAATATCATCAATATCTATTGAACATTGTAGAAAAGGATTTTAAACTTTCAGCTTAGAAAAAACTATTGTGACCATAGAACAAGGATGTATCAAAATGCAGACCCATAAATACGTACACTCCTTTAAAAAAAAAAAAAGCCAAGACCTCCAAAGGGAAAATGTTTGCAATGTACACACAATACCCCTCTGGGTGAGGTTAACCCCTTCCACTAAAATTTATTTTCTGAATATTGTGCCCCTGTCCATTATTTTTTTTTGTGTTGTTCTTTTTCAATGGAATGGTAGGTATTATGACTGATGAATGACATGGCATTATAAAGTTTGTGATCAACGTAGAACAGCGAAATAAAAAGAGATTATTATTGCATATTGTGAAGTACCTCATTATGCAACATTGAAATTATTACCTATATTAAATTATAACTGTAAGAATAATAATAATAAATAGAAAAAAAAAGAAAATTACAGATATGTCACTGAAAAATGTACACAAAGTTGTAAAAATTTGGGAAATATCCATATTTAAACTATAACAACATTATTATGTCATAGATTAATTGACGAGTGTAGTTTGACATTGATGATTTGGCACCAAAAGTTCATGGCGAGCTGGACTTGTAATTTCAGTTAAGGGGTGAATAAATGTTTGGAGCACATCCTTCCACCAATCTTGGTGTGCAAAAGAGGGAATGTGAGTGTCCTCCCTTCTGAATGGAGGAAGGATTGGCAAGGAAGCAAACCGAGGGAGAGAAAGTGAACTACACTGTTCCTTCTCTCACCCATCCATCCCTTGGTATATACATACTATGTTGTTCCACGATGATGCACAAGCGGACTTCAAATCTAATAAAAAATATATTTTTTCACTTCACATTAATACGATAGCAATTTTTTTAATTTTTGCCATTTTTTAACTCTTTCACTGCTTTTTACAATCCAATAGACCTGAAGTCATGAAGGTACGACAACTTTAGTCAATGAAAATTAATGTTGGTGTAAACAACACTGGTTGCAGTGAACGCAAACCTTCCGAGTATTTAAATTCACCCCTTCACACTGCATCTCAGTGAGTCTGCAGTACCTTCTCTCTGAAAGTGGTTTAGGGAGACTGGCTGACACACAATTGCTCCACCCTCACAAAAGGAGTATGTACAATGTCATTCCAGGGCTTTAGCTAAACATATCTATTGTATTTTTTAAGTATATAACCTTATAGATCAATATCTTGTATTTCAGTGATTGTTTTTCAATTTCGAGAGAAAAACTAACGTTAACATTAACAGGTTTATTTAACTACCCCTATGCCAGTTCAAAGACAAGGAAGAAGGATAAAAAATATATTTTGGAATTACAGTCAAAGGACACAATGACCAGGGGGTATAACAAAAACTTCATTATAGTTAGTTATTCTATGGCCTTTTAAGTCGGTCTCACAGGTAAGAGCATAGAGAGTTTCGTCCCTTTTGAGTGGCCATTTCTGTAGTGTCATCACAAGTTAACTTTTCCATCATAGTCATCCAGGTTTCACAATCTTTGTTATTCTGTGCGGGTACTGTCCCTATTCACAAAGTTACACTAGCACACAATCTAAAGCAATTTATTGGTCAAAAGAGCTAAAGAAATATAAAAATGCAGACTCAAGATTGCCACCACCCAACTTAAGGATTTAACAAGAGTTTTAACAAGAGGATTTAGGCAAGAGTTTAACTTTCTTCTATTGTGTTACACATGAGCTTCATCTGATTCACTGAATAAGATGTGATTCAATATCACAGCCAAGATTCCCTTATTGTACCCAAATCCCAGAGGGCCTTCCTCACTACGCTGTACATTGCAAATCTGTAAAACCAATTTGTTTATAAAGGCAATTGAAGATGCTGCAAAGTAATCTCTGTGAGATGTTTTCTGAACATTATATGAGACAATGTCTGCAAACTAAATTAAACCTTTCATACAGAACCTTATCAGTGCCATACCCTTCCTCAGATTGAGCCATGAGTATTGTTGGCCTTCTCAAAAGGTGTTAGCCAGCCTTTTATTATGTCCTTAGTTTTAACTTTGATTACTATTCTGTGTTCTTTAGATAACCATAATTTTACTTACATTTTCAAAAATATTAGCAGTTTGCCCCATCTTCTGCTTGAAGCGTTTTATCTTGGCAGCTATCCTCTTGTCCCCCTTCATCAACTCCTCCTCAGTCTTCCAGTCACAGTGAAGGTAGGAGAAATTGCGATATTTGACAAAATACTCCTCAACCTCGATGACCTCAATCACTACGTCCTCCTCCTCTTCATCCTCTTCCTCTTTGGTCGTTTGCACGGTGCCTGCATCCTCACCCTCCTTGGCATCCTCTTTCCCCTCCTCCATATCGGTGGCCTTCACATCACTGCCCACTTCATCAACAGCACACTCTGTGACACACTTCTCGCCTTCACTGGTGGGGTCACTTGCTTCAACGGTGACCTCTTCACCTTCTTTTTCCCCATCCGTGCCAACCACCGCTTTGCCCTCCTCATCCTCCTCCACCTTAGCATCCTCGGGAATGGCATCCGGCTTGATCTCTTCGGGTGGTTTTGACTCTTGGTTCACTTCGGCCACGTCCACATCACCATCGGTAGAATCTACCTTAGCCTCATCCACATCCATGGCGAGGATGACACTGCCATCCTCAGGTGTATGCTCATCAATACTGCTCGGTTTCACAGACTCCATCTCGCTTTCCTCCACAGCCTTGACATCTTCCTGCCCAGCTGGTTCAACATCAGACTTGGAGTCGCTCAAGTTCAATTCCGGGTTGTTTTCAACAGTTGAAGAAGCAATGATGTCAGCATCTATTGTCATACTGACTTCTGGCTCTTTTACTTCCTCATCCTGCACTAATTCCGAGATCTCCTTCTTATCTACAACATCTGCCTCTTCTCCAACAACTTCCGGCACTTCTGCGCTCTCCGCTGCTACCACCTCCCCCTCCTCTGCTGTCTTTACCTCCTGGTCTTTGTCTTTATTCTCTGAACCATCCAAACCTTTGCCTTCTTCAGTTTCCCTCGCCACCAGTGTGCCCTCCTCGCTCTCATTCTCCACCGCTGTTGCTCCTCCCGTCTCCCCCTCCTCCCCCTTCTCCACCACTGTTCCTCCTCCGGTCTCCCCCTCCTCCCCCTTCGCCACCACTGTCCCTCCTCCCGTCTCCCCCTCATCCCCCTTCTCTGCCACTGTCGCTCCCCCTGTCTCCCCCTCCTCCCCCTTCTCCGCAACTTCAACTTTATCCACTGCCGACTCCTCCTTCTTGTTCAATACCTTTCTAATCTCCCTCTTACCCATTCTCACCGCCAGCACATGCTGAACAATCATGGAGTCCTCATCAGTTGTGTTCTGAAATGAGGATGTCAGTGAAGACATAAATTAGTACATAGAGCAGCGTTTAATTGTGCAACCAGAAATCATGTTAAGACATCATGTATTCATGCCAGAACCAAACTTGTGTTCATGTTGAAGTGAATAATTATGAATTATGCATTATGTAATTGAGGATAATTGTAATTATGATAACTTTTTACCACCAAGTGCATCTACAGCAAAATCCCATTATAACCCTCCTCGCACTACTGTGGTTTCAGATATACTGCAGAAAAAGTCTAAACTATAGTTAATTAACTCCATGTCCCCTAAAATGATTACACTGAATATTTTCATTGGTAGTAGGTAAATTTGTAGCAAATTATCTACTCAAGCATATATATCGATATATTTAAATTATAAAACATCAATTTTTATGCTATTCCATAGTTGAATTAGTTACAATTTAGTTTAATCAAGTCAAGTACAGGGTTTTTATTGTTTTCTGTAATAACACAGGTGTAAACTCCATTCCCTTAGACGTTATAACCAGATTTTACTGTACCTAAGTTGCTATATTTACTTTCCTGGTTAGTACGTATATTTTTTGTGGTCCCTTACAAAATATACCAACTAGGTTGTGCTGTGTGTAAA
>WURS02427292.1:0-16187 GCA_011762765.2 Rhinocypha anisoptera | reverse complement strand
ACAGGCCCTGTCTCAGACGGGTGGCCACGGTGATATGCGCCAGCAGAATGATGACAATGAATGCTGTGCGGGCCATACAAATGGCATCGGTCGTGTCGTGGATGGGGGAGGGGGAAAACGGGAGAGATAGGGGGACGTATCGCTCACAACTTCCGCGGAGAGAACACGACGCTTGCATCACGAAGAGGAAAAGGATTAAAAAAAAAGGCTATACTTTCCCTGCGCACGTCCGAATTCTAATTGGTGCGCATCCCGAGATACGGTTCTCCACGAGTGAACCAACGTAATGTAATGTTATGAGATAACTTAATTAGAGAGATTGACTGTAAAAATGTTTTCTTTGGAAACAGAGCTTTTATTCCTTTTTAATTTTACAACTTTTTACCCCTTATGTGTAGACGATTCCCTTTTTCGAGTAATTTCTGAAATCTGTGGCACGGCAGTGATGATGAACACCATTTACACACTACCAACCTGAGCAGTCTTACCTATGAGTGCTTAGGAAGGAGGTTTATATAAAAGGGACGCAAAATGTAATTCATTTACTGAAATATGTATGTCATGAAGTAAAAGGACTGAATTGATATAACTGCTTAAAAACATATCACGAAGCTTGAAAAATATCGGTAAGATCTAATGAGGAAAGGGGTGAGATTTTTCATTTAAAGTATAGTATAGTAAGGCTCGGAAACCTGGCCTCTGATAAGGAAAAATTTGGGAAACGGATTGGGGGGTCTTTTTAAGAGATGGTCTGAAAATTTTCCGACCTCAACGTGAACATGGCAACACTCGTAAATAATAGTTAGTGAATTTCGTTGTTCATCTGCTGATAGTTACTCACCAAAGTTTCAGCCATTTTGAACACGCAGTTGTTATGTAACAGTCGTTTGAGTGAGTTGATGTGAGTGTTTTTGTGAAAATCGACTAAATCGAGTATCGAGCTGTTATTTAAATATTTGTTTTTGAAAGGCAATACGCCTACGCAAATCACAGATGAGTTGGATTCTGTGTATGGGGACTCTGCACCATTATTTGCCACAGAGAAATTTTGAGCAGCTGAATTTAAACGTGGCCGTAAGATCTTGGGAGACGATGAACGTTTGGGACGTCCAAAAACTGCAACTTCCGACGAAAGCATCGCCAAAGTTCACCAAATGGTGCTGGACGACCGCCGAATTAAAGTGAGAGAGATATCAGAGGTTATGATCATGTCAAAAGAACGTGATTGTCTCATATTAAATGAACATTTAGGCATGAGAAAGCTGTCCGCGCGTTGGCTGCCGCGTTTGCTCACGTTAGACCAAAAACGTGTTCGAATGAACATTTCCAAAGCTCAATGCAAAATAAATAAGGTATAAACTTGGTCTGCGCATAGCACAGCTTTGGAGAATTTAATACGTCGAGTCGCAAAGCAGTTAATCACGATCAAACATTGGATGCTTTTGTCTTGATTCTATCCAATATATTCTGTATTTTAAAAAAAGTTACATTTAGTGTCACTCTGGTCCATTCCGGTCCGCGTACTTCACCTTCTACACGACTATTACAAAGAAAACAGATTTCTGATAAGCGACCTGGAATTTTTCTTGGATTTATACCGCTGAAATTTAAGACTCTTGAAGTGATTCGATAGATCCCCCAGAGGAAGTAATTAAATTCCGAATACCTAATTATAATTTATTAGTCCCAAAGGGGAGCAAAAAAGTAGTGATTTAGATACATAGCTTCATCTTGTATACTAAATGTGGAACAAATCTCTTTTTGCTATCAAACAACATTTTTACTTGCAATGTTCAAATTGCGCTGAAGAAGGCTCAATGGGTTTGAGAATCTTACTTTTGGACTTAGGAAATAAAATAGTTTGCATTATGTAAGAATTAAATGATCACTAAATAAAATTACCTACATCTACATCTGTGACGTCGCCTTATCTGTCATTTGAAGGACAACTTACATCTGCATAAAAACTGGCTGTTCATAATCGCACTGTCCTTCATCTTCTCTAAACAAATACGTTTTGAGAAACAAACTTGACTATCCCATAAGTGCGATGTTCCTGAATTTTGCGATTCATCGCTGGGTATTCATTAATATATGATAAATTAAGAAAAGATAAATAAATTTTTGAAAGGAATAGGTACCAAGTACTTTATTTCTGGACACACGACTGCGATTTTTTTTCTCGGAGGTAAAAATGTTGGTGAGGTGAGCTTTCACATTTTGAAAAATTTTAGAATTGATTTTCTCCGAGTTGATTTTGAAAAATATTCCCTATCTAGTCCAATTACTTTTACCGTTTGTTTATGAGGAAACCAGTGTTTATTTCCGTGTGTTTACCAATATTATATCCCAGGATTTTAAAATGTGAAATCAAATTATTTACCGCACAAATGTTTACACATATTATGGTCGAAGACCTATGATGTCCGTGTTCTAAAATTCTGGGTGTCAGTAGATTTGAGATTCAATTGAATCGCCAAAAAAATAAACGTTTACTTCTCAAGTTGGAAGGGTCAAATTCCATCCAAGTGAGAAAAATGTCGTGGATAACTTTAATTTTAATAACGAGTGTAACAGTATGTAGTAACAAAGTCTTTTTCCTTGTAATTCGATCTTTTTGTCAATATAGAATTGAATTGACACATCCTGGATGTTATGTTACACTCGACTCAGATGTGTACGGCGGTGTGCATATCAAGGTGTTTTAAGGAGTCCATAGAAAACCCGTAACGCTAACTTTTCTACGAGACCAAATTGAGAATGTTGCCAATTGCATGTCGAGAACAGAAAAAAGATCGCCCTAGCTTAGAATTTGGTGTTAACATGCAACTTGAAAAATTCTAGAAGCTTATAAATGCAACATGGACTTTGATATAGTATTCTTCTTATTAATTCCATGCATTAGGCTGTTTTGCCCATCTCTCCATAGTTATATTCCCAAGACTAATTTAAGTACTGCAGGTATCTCAGTATTTTAAAAATAGTTCATTTTGGGTCAGATGATCAACCCTCACTCAAGGAAGGTCAACCCTCGCCCTCACTGGTTTTTTTTCTGTAAGGTTCGACTCCAATAGTCGGATTGTTTCAGTTTTAAGATGCCACAGACTCTCCATTATGACGCGCCGTCCTTTCATTGACTGCATCACGTATAACACACAATTTCGCGCTCTGTATACAAGCACAAGGAGCACGACTGGTCGTTAGGATTTTTTGTCGATTCGTCCGGTTTTTGGACTTTGGGTTTTTCTGACTCTCTTTATTAACACGTTGGTTACGACATGCCGGATTTTCTCAGGGACCTGATATCGATATATCATTCAATCCTCACTTTGATGATTTTCTCATATGATGATTTAAGAAGAATCAAGGCTTCCGGGATTTCTTCCGTGTGTGACAGTTTCGACAGCTGCGACAGACGAGGGTTTTGCCATCGTTGGAGACGGCATCTTAAGGTCAGAAGTGGTTTAATGCTAATTGTTGACCGTCTTATACACACACCTCCCTTCTTCGTACTGATTGGTCGATTCAAATTTATTCGATCATTATATATATATACACACACCCCCACTGAGCATTGATGTGATTGGTCAATTCAAAGACACGCTTCCAGGAGATGGAAAGTGTGTAGCTGTGTTCTTTATTGAAATTATTTGGCTTCTTCGCTATTCCCACGGCTTCACAAATGAGTCGTGGGAGATGACGGCTTTCTTTGGCGAACAGTTTAGCTTCCTCGATGTTGATGTTTTGTGCGTCGGTGTCCAGTCCAGTTGTGTGCTCTGCGCAGGCTGAGATGCGCAATAAACCGGAGGTAATTAACAAAAGGTACTCCGATATGTATTTCGATGAATTGCAATAAAGCGGCTCGGCCCGACCATTCTCTAAGAATGGAAGGGAAGGGTCTTTGATTGTGTCAGTTCATTCTTCGTATCTCTCATGTGTGTTCCCGAATGCGGCTTCTTAGTCCTCTTGATGTTTTCCCCGACACAGGAACAAGGCGAACATCGATGATTTCTTACATCCAGTACAGTCTATAGTTTATTACTGTCTCTGCGTCTTAATCGGCGGAAATGGAACCTTACGTTTTTTACCCTAATTATTGCGTTCTTCATGTGGTGAGAGTTCTTGCTGCGTAATACGTTAGTAACTACGGATTCCTTTATTTGAGTAATATCTAAAGATGCTTTTTTATCCGAGTGGATTTAAATTTTTGATAAACATAATGAATCGCGGACTTATTTTTTTATGAGTTGGCCTCATTGAAATTATAAAATTATTGGAAAAATAAAAAAATTGGAAATTTTTCGAGGCTTACGTATGGCTGGTCATTCTCCAGTCAAATGCTGTTTTTGATCTTTTACGTATTATTTAAGTGGGCGTGCCTTCGTGGTGGATACTTTTGCCTTTTAAAGAACTGACGTTTGGACCACATTTTTTTTCAATTCTAAACGTAAATCTACCCCCGTATAACCTATATCGCGCTTTTCCCCCTCTGGAATATCAAAACCTGCAAACGACGTTAAGAACACTGGATCATATTTCTTTCTATACTCGTCCTCGTGATTTTTCTGGGTCACCAATCTTTGTTTTTCGAAAATTAGTGAACCAAGTTCGAGAGAGGGGACAGTGAGCAATTCCAACATGCGGTGCATCCTCGGCACAGCAGCAGTTGAGGCAACTTGCAGCCCCCCTCATGTGTACGTGTGACTGGAGTGTTCTTTTGGATATATTTTGGTTTCTTTTTTTCAGCAATTGATAAATTGCACCCACAAGAGACCAGTCTCACTTAGAATACGTGCGGAGGAGAATGATTGGTGACCATATATATTTTTTTAGTAGAAGGTTCGCATTCAGTATTCTTTTTTGGCTCAAAGTGCATTTTCTGTATCTACGTACTAGATTTTGAAATATTTAGGTCTTTCAAACTCAGTAGATAAATTTCGGAAAGAGGCATTCTTTTACCGGGGTGCTTTGTTTCACCTCTTTAGTTTCTTCTTTTGCTCAGTAAAGTGTTCTTAAAATGTAATCCTTCAACCGAAGTTTAATTGTCATTTCTTAAGAAGAATTTTACAGCTAAATTAATGGACTTGCTGTTATGTTTTTGTCAATTAAACGTTTAGGCATATATTATATCGGTTTGTTTTTTTTAGTTGCCACGAATGCATTACTGCTGATTTTTCCTTCATTTTTTAAAATTTTTTTCCCTGGGGAACTATGTCTTTTTTATTATGTCTATGAAACATTACTATGTACGTATTATAAACCCACGTGAAAATTTAGTAATATATTTTCCAGTCATTAACAAATCACGGTTACATCATTTAAATTTATTTATCTTTCTTTCCTACCTATGCGTAACCGGAAATAACATTTATTCAGTTATCTGTATTAATTTGTTTTCATTTTGAAGACTTCCATTTGACAAATCACACAAACAAAATCTCGTTTTGCTCAGGAAAACCAGCATAGTTATACGATATATTGTGTCGTATAACTATGCTGGTATAACTATTACTCGTATTTGGTTTTTCATGGTTTCAATATTATTTAACAATGTCATTCATTATCAATATGAAAAATTCTGATGATTGTCTGCTAGTTGTCTATAAATAGAAATAAATAAATATATATATACATATATGTGTGTGTATATGTATATATATATGCATATATATATTATATAACATTAAGATCATATTTTGGAAACGTGAATGGAAAGTAGGTTTGATTCAAGAAAAAGGCAATGGGATAGAAATGGCCCACCTACGACTACTATTCTTGTTCCCTTCTTCAGTTAAATAACAGTCAACACTGTTTTATATGATTATTCCATCAGTTATTGGTGAGACGGATATCTTCGTGTTTTTTTAGTTTGATTTTCCATTTCGCGTTTTATGATGTGGATTCAATTCTCCGCACCTCTTCACCGAAGAACACCTCTGATTCGCTGGATTTATGTTTAGGTTTTTCTTCAAGGCGAAGCATAATTGGGTAGGCGATTAAACGGTCAAAAACCCTAATTAGAAAAAGGAATTGACCAATGTTGTTTCAGACCCAGAGATAGACCCAGAGACCCAAATGAAGAACCTAATGGGGGAAAAAAAACATTGCAATATGAATTCCTAGTCCTTTTTCGTGAGAGACCCCAGTGAGTTGAGCGCCAACCATTGTTGGCCAAAATGTAAACTACCACACTAAATGTACTTTTATCATCCATCTCATTTGATGTGAGTTGATAGAACATTTCGCTTTGATGGATAAAGGTGAAAATGTATATGTTTTTATAGGAAACTGCGAAATACAAGGAAACAAAGCGACGGTGTACTCAGTGGTTTAATCAGATAGGCTAGGCAGTTAGAATGGTATTCAAACGATCCCTTTTCACTTATCTTATCCAATATGCCTTTCAAAATTTATTTGAAATTACAATGGTAGTCCGTTTTTCAATCTAGGAACTTAAACCTTTTTACGGCCAGGAACATGGATTCTCTTTGTTACAAGATTGAAAATGTGACTCTCTTGGAACATTTAATGGATGACATGGGTACTGTTAAATTTACTTACATAAGTGGGATTTATTAAAATATTTGGAAAGGAAATTATTCACTTATTAAGCATTTACTTAACAGTAGAATAATTTTAATACGACAGGTTTAACTGCTTGAGAAAATATAACTAATTCGCATACATTGACCTTTCTCATCTGCTGGAAAATCGTGCTTGGATATTGAACTTATGACTGATTGATTGGTTACAAGAGCCTTGGGCGTCAAATAGCTGCAAATGACGGACGTTGAATTTAAATTACCAAAAGTGATCTGCTCACTAGGAAAGTGGACCGGATTTCGCTGATTCAATCCCAGGATGGCCTGAAGGAATGATTTGGAGATATTATAAAGATAAATATCCGATAGGGGACTACCACAGTTTGATGTTAAAATTTCATACACGAAAGAGAGCGATGAAAGTCGGATTATATTTTTCCATTAATAAAGATCCTTGTCAGTTGGATATGATCAAGGAGTTTAAAATATACCTGCTACATTAATTAATTCAAGATGCTGTGCCCGTACAAGTTAAAAATACCGGGTGTTTTATAAAAAATATTTAAGTATCAAATAGGTCCTTAAATGATAATAACACTGTACTATTCCACCAATTTTTATTTTTAAGGTACTATTAGTTTCAAGGCAAAGGCCTCATCATCAGGTACCTTATGATGAGGCCTATGCCTTGAAACTAGTAGTACCTTAAAAAATAAAAATTGATGGAATGGCACAGTGTTATTATCATTTAAGAACATGAATTTTCACATTGCTGTCCCTGAAAATATCGAATATATCATATAGGTTCATAAAAAAATTACAATTTTTAGATATGGGGACTGGCATCCAATTGTAAAATGTACCGATTGATTGATTAGTACTGGCGCTATAAGTCATACGGAATGTACTCGATGATACGGTGACAAAAATTCGTTTTCAGCTAAAGATTGAACCACAAATCAGATAGAGAGAACAGTATTTATTCAGAATAATTACGAAACTGTGCTTAAAATGAGCTTTCGGTTGAATTTGCGAAAATTAACAACTCGTATTTGGTACGAATGCAAGGATTTCAGGCTCAACTTTGTGGAAGTTCATTTTTTATGTATTTGGAAAGTTTGAATTTTACACCACAATTTCATCTAGGATTGAGTAACAGATACAGTCAAACCTCCATAATACAAACACTAATAATAATTTGAAACAAACTTTGTTTATTTCCCGTTTGGCTACCAAGTATTTGTGTTTTCTTCATTAAATCGAAGTTTCCACGTTTCGAATTTTTTTCCCTTTCCCCTTGTCACTTTGAATTACGGAGTTTGTCTGCATTATTTTTCACGCATTCCTTTCAGTCAAGGCGCAAGTCATTAAATAATTTTTAAAGCTTAAAATTTTACTTTTGTTAGTTGATTTCAATGCAATCATAATATTAAATTTTGGTCTGCGTTTAAATGACTTAGGTATTTGTACCTTCTAATTTTTATCAAAGATTGAAATGTACGGAGAAGTTGTGATCATATATACTCATACTATTGCAATATCATTTTACATTATTAAATATTTTAGTATTTTTTCTGGAGCAAAATATGGAATAATTTTTATTATTATTAACACTTTCTTTTACAGGGATATGTCTTCTTATCTGATTTTACCGACTGGCTTATGAGTTTTCTTGCGTAATGGTGGCATGAGTTTAACCCCGTCTTTGGCTCCGCTAAGAAGAAAAATCCATCAACAATTTCCTCCACCCAACGATGGACATCGCTGGACATAAAATGACCTCAGCATAGGTAGGGTTCATCCCAGGGGTGTACCCAAAACGTGGCAAAGTTAATGAAATCACAACAACAAATGGGAATAATTCATTAAAACCATTACCCTCCAATGAGTTTAAACGAATTATCTTAATTAAAGCAACTAAAAATGGAGGAATTTGGATTAATGTAAAAATACAAATTTAATTTTAACGTGTTCAAATCGCTAGTAAAATGAATTCTAATTAGCGATCCATGGAGATTAACAATTGATTTAAAAAATTAATTTTGATATAAACTCCATTAAATTTTTTCCACTGAGTTAAATAAAAAAAAAGTTTTGGGTACGCTGCTGGAAAATTTCCTCTCAACCAGTCCCATTTCATTTTTACGGATTAGTTCTTTTGTGCAAACTTGTTATTCCCACGTTTGTTTGTTTTTGTTGATCCGGTGATTTGCGCACGCTTTCTATCTTTCTGAGAGGAAGGTGGTAGGCACACACAGAGAATGGGGAAGAAGAAGAAGAGAGCACATTTTTTTATTTCGGTTCCGGGAAAACTCGCTTCGTTATATTTCCAAGACTTTTTCGTTCCTTCCTATTGCGCCGCGAACTACGAAAATATGCCATGATGAGACCTAAGTGAACATTGGGTTTCTGTTTTAAAAATTAGGACGAGTGCGAGTCCTGCACGTCTGTCTACCTTACCATAATTTCGTTTATCATTTCCATAATCCAATTCCCTCGAGGTATTTGAAAAAGATACCAAGGGCGACATTTCTTGTCGTTTCTTCCTTGATAAACCATAACAGCCACAGACGTGAGCTTCCTTTCTGGGAAATTCCAAGTTATTTTTCAGGGAAGCCGCAGCCACAAAGGGGTAGAAGAAATGAATCGTCCAGTGCACTGCCCTTTTGCTCCTGCGCAGTTAAAGAGGGAAAGGTCAATCTTTCCAATGCGGATCCGTTTCCCGAGACACTGGAGTGGAATTGTGGCGGTGGAAGAGGCTGATGTAAATACGATGGTAATTATTCTGATTTAATGTAATGTCAAATTCAAGCAGTGACAATATTTTACACCCGCTTTGAATTGGTTCACTTACTGCCTTGTGGTTGCAAAAGCAAATCCGAAGGAAACTAGGTATTTTAGTGAAAACTTTCAAACGAGGAGTGGTGAAACATAAAGTCGATAGTAACGACTGTCAGTAAATAACATGAGGACCCTACCGTGATGTGAAATATTACATTCAACATTACATATTATATTTATATTTTAAAGGGGGTTTCAAAGGTAAAAATTCTTATAGCCACTGTGAGACTTTTGGGAAACCCCTAAATGTAAGACCCTGAGGTCTTGCATATGGCTAATGAAATGCATATAGTTAAATGAAATCGAAGCAAATTTATCTGTGTTTTAAGGCATGGTGCTGGCAATATTAAAAGTTAATGTAAATCTACTGTGAAGGTAACAGTTAGCATAGTTTAAAATTTTATTAGGTAAGATTTTGCCTTATTTTCCTGTGGCCATTAGAATAGTAGGCTTAATTTCTTGAAAAATTCTGCGATTTCATACGGAATTTTGATATCTGGTTTGTCCTTACATCATTAACACGCAACTAAAATGCACATTTTTCTCTCCGGTTCGGTTTCTGAAGAAGTTTTTGACAACTGGGGCTAGTTTTATCTATAAATGTCCGAATTTTCTTCCTTTTTTACCAACTTATTTCATTCTACGCGATTATTTGTTTGTTACGTTACATTACATATTTGTTTAACGTTGGTTACATTTTTCACATTTTCTCCAGATATATTACTTAATTATAAATACTTTTTGTAGATACTGGCGTTAACAGTGCGTATTATTCTCCAGATTGGTTTAATGCGACTTGGTACCTTTAATTCTGTTCATTTAATTCTACGCATAGTCTTAGCTCCACGAGATATTTTTATCGTTCCAATCATGGTGGCGCAAGGAAGTTACGTGTTGCACAATAGAAATTCGTGAATACTTAAGAAATTCATTTGTTGATGCTATGAATTTTTGGATATAATCTTAAAAAAAATAAAAACACGTTGGTCGTAAATTGATAATTCCTAAATAGGGTGAAAAATGCTCACTCCGCCTACCCGGTACGCACCCCTCATTGAAATTAGGTTAACAGAAAAGGAGTAGCTTGGCTCGGGAAAAATTAGTAAAAATGATGAGAATGATTAAAATGAAGCGCCTAAAGCGAAATGAAATAGACGTATAATAAAGATGAAAGGTGAACAGAGAAGTTCCACTCATTTTGTACGTAGCTCTTTCGAAATAAAAAGTTAGATACAACTTTAGGGGGCGTACCTATGTTGCCAATTGCACTACTTAAAAAATCATAGATGTTTCCCCAGAGGTGAAGTCACAGGATCGGGCAGGTTATCTCTCAAATGCGTCTCGTTTCTTTCATATTTCCATTTAATACTTTTGTTTTATTCCTTCATATCATTAGAAATATTAAGAGTCTTCTATTTAAAAAATATGTAGTGCTCTATATACCTTAACACGCGATTTTAATTTTGGCAATATGATTTGTATTGTATTTCCAAACTTTTTCCATGGATGATGTCTGAAATCGCATAAAGGCCTAATGTGCATTGTGCCCGAAATCCACAAGAGATCAGTGAAAGTTGCGTTCATAAAAATTACATTGCACTCCAAAACCAAAACAAGTTGTGTCAATCATTGAATCACCAAAATTTAATCCTCCAGTTAATGGAGCAATTTATTGGACAGATTATCTGATCAAAAAACGAAGAATTTATACTGTAAATTCCGCCGTTTCATCTTCAAAGGACCGGCCGCCATCCCGAAGTGTCCAGAGAAAAAAAATTGGCCAGAAAAAAATCTTCTAAATGCTTATATATATATAACTAGAGTGAAATACGTTTCCAACCATTTTCATAACTAATGAAAACGACCCAGAAAAATTGATAATATATAGAAATGCATGCATTAAAAAACGTGAATCTTACAATATTTTCTATTTGACATCGCTCAACATTGACTCAACGAGCGAGAAAGCGAACGGAAGTCATTTTGGGTCTCGTCGTCCAGGATGGCGTGTTTTGTTTTTCATATAAAAAATAATGTCGAAAATTTTCAGGTTAAGCTCAAAGTGAAAACTCATTTTGTTTTTCTGGGCGGAATGGCCTTCACGAGCAATTTATTCCATATAAGCGCCTAAAGCACAACCTGACAGCTTTTTAACTATTTAGGTGAAGTTTAGCATATATAAAATTTACATTTTCATCTATGCATGCTATCATACGTTGACTTATAATCATGTATAAGATATGGTTTCAGGCGTTACTTGGCGGAATTCTTTCATTATGAAAGGTTTGAGAAAAACACACTGCAATTCCACATAAAAATATGTATATTTATTTGTTCACGACCAGGTTTCGCCGTAATACAGCATCTCCACCTGAAGATGTTGTATTACGGCTAAATCTGGTCGTGAATGAATAAATATATATTTTTATGTGGAATTGTAGTGTGCTTTCATCAAACCTTCTTATTATAATCATGTATTTAAACTGATTTGTCATTAGACGTTAATTATAATAAGATTTACCGTCGTACTCGCCTCATTTTAGTCGTAGGCATTTATCTTTTTTTTTGAAGTGAAATGATATTTTTTTGCCTGTAATTAATTTGTATTCCGTATTCGTAATTAATCCGTAAGTACGAATCACGTTTTCATAACTACTTATTTCTTTCTAATGAATAGTACACTTTCCATTCCGCTGTAACCCCCAATGAAAATCATCCGGTCTAATTCATTGAAAAGTTTAATGAGTTTAGGTCTACCGACCGAGGTCTTCTGGAATATGATATATATTTATTATATATATATATGTATATAATTATTTTATTACGCCACATATATTTTGGAGCACGGATTTACGAAATATGAATTCTACAAACTTTCTATTCCAAAGCGAAAATTTTTCTATTAAAAAGATATCGAGTTATCATCGACTTAATTTAGACACGTAAGTTTTCGATCAGTGCTAAGAATTTTTCCACTTGACTACTTGTGACTTGAGTCAAACGATGACGCTTCCAATCTCATAAACTCATAAACTCCCAGCAAGACGATGGGAGACCGATAGTGTATCCTGATAATGGCTCTGTCGTAAATAATTTATTGTGCTTACTGCCTCTCTAGGCCTTGACCTCTGAACCTGTGGTGATACAGGGCCATGGATTCCATCCATGGCCTTGAGGTGATAAACGCAGATCGCCACTAACCTTGTGCACGCAAGTAGGAGAGGAAGCTGGGATGGAACGCCATGCAATATTACTTACCTCCATGTAACTGAACTCTGTTTCATGGTGCATTGAATACTTTAATCTACTTTTTTGTTGAGAAATTGTTAGTCCACGTAGGCTCGTAGTACGTTCCCGGTAAATTAGAGCAGCTTAATTCAGAAAATGTTCCATATTTCTAGTAATTCGTATTTATTTATGAGTTTTGTTTCGGAGACCTGGCTGTCCTCAGCCGTGTTGAGGAATATGGTGAAGGGTAACAAATCAAAACTGTTAAGGTAGGATTTTTACGAACACCAGATCATAATTACATCCATCCTCACCTTAAAATAAATACCTCTTCATTTCTGCGTAATTCCCACCACATATTATTCTATTAGATGCCTAGTATCTCAGTACCTAGTATCTCCTTTCATTACAATCATGTTGCCAATGCACTGAAAAAGAAAAAAGAATTGTCTGGAAAAAGAATACGCAATTGCTTCTAAAAAGTGATTTTATTTCAAAACGTTTTATTTTTTGGAGAGTAAGTTTTTTTAAACTGAGATTCTGCTTCCACGAAATGCACACGTAAATTCATTGGTTGTCATCATTAACGACTTGGCTGTCCCAAAACGAAGATCGAGTTCCATCATCACGATTTGTTTACTAAAGTAAAGTAACGAGGCTGACATTTTAACTGATAGATATCTTAGCACATTACCAGGTTGTAGGTTTAAAAAAAATAATAAAACAAACATTTAGTGAATAAAGTGAACTCTGTTGTCAAAATGATGAGTTTCTCATATTGCTTTCTAGATTTAACATTACAATTCGCGTAAACACACGTGTAAATTTACGAAGAACAATACAACATTGTTCTTCATAAATTTACACGCATGTTTTTGGTAACGCTACGCCAATAATTGGTGTCAAGTCGGTGTTCGACAACCTTGGATAAGTAATTGAAATAAAGAAACGGAATTTATTTATGAATGTTTCTTAGACTATTAGTTCTTCGCGTTCAAATTCTGTTCCTTGATGGTGGCAATCGTTTAAAGGGATAGGGCTCCAGAGCTAGGATTAGGCATGCTCTGCTTGAAGTGATGTGGATTCTAACCTTCTGGGTGTCTTTGAAAATTCCAATGGTAAAAGACCAATGAAATGATATTCAAGTTAGAGAAGAATAGTTTCTAATAATCGAGTAATATTCGTAGCCGATGGAAAAAAAACATCCCTTAAATGCGTCAATGTCATACGCCTTTCGAACTTAATTTTGAGTGAGAATTTTGTGCCTACGACTGTCGATAACAATCAACTTACAGGTCGATTACTGTGGTCTTC
Source organism: Rhinocypha anisoptera (assembly GCA_011762765.2). NCBI lineage: Eukaryota > Metazoa > Arthropoda > Insecta > Odonata > Chlorocyphidae > Rhinocypha > Rhinocypha anisoptera. Next base: position 2,262 of record WURS02427292.1, on the reverse strand, counting down.
GAAGGTTTAGTAGCCCTTCTCTCACCTTCAACCCTTAAAAATTAAAGAAATAAGAATTTAAAGGGACGGCAAGGAAAAAAAGTCTTAAGGTCCAGCGTGAGCGGAATAGATGGGCCAATGGGAAAGTTTAAACGACTCCCCGTTCCATTAGAAGCAAGGCTCACCATAAAAAAGTTAAGTTGAAATAAGAATATCGTCTCAAGATGAGCTTTAACACCCGAAAAATTTGACCCTTAGGATGGATTCTGATTAAATGATCCAACATAACTATTAATAATCCGTGTAAGGAAAGGTTTTAAAGGCCTTTCCCAAGTTGAGGGGACGATATAACACAGTTTTGATCATTGCATTTAAGCTACTCACTTCACCTCCCTTCGTCATCTCCCTCCTTCATATCGGTGTTAACCATTATTATTCTTCTTCTTCATGTTTCCAGTTTACTTAACATTCTTCCTTCATTAACACCTTTCATAGTTTTATTTCTTCAGAAATATCCTCCACACTCTCTTTTTTTTATTCTTCAGGTGATTCCCCCCATCCAACTTTATCTCCTTTTCATTTACGTACAACGTAAAGCGTTGCATCACTGTTATTTTGGCTTCAATAAATAAATGTATATATATATATTGATATAAATATTTCATCTTGTAATCCTAGGGTCGTTTAAAACACTTCATTACGTATTCATGTTCTCTCCTTAAAGTCGTTTACTATGGCACCACAATGCTGTGGGGACCAATAGGGCACAGAAACCTTTTTAGCGGTATAAAATGAAGCAGATGTGATTTATATTCAAGTTTGAGCAAAATTTTTTACGAAAAAGTTTTGGAATCATCTGATTACATATATAAAGCGATCATGATAGTTGCATGATATTTCATGCTTTAATATTGATGACAATGATTTTTTTTGCGCGCTACATTCATATATAATGTGGTTATGGCAACCCAATTCAGAGTAGTGAACTTGAGTACTGAACGGGGGACCCGAATTCAAGTTACCCGGTTACGCAGCTGGATCCGTCCAGTTAAAGCTAAGCTGAGATGTTTTCTTGGTACCAGATCTTCCTGGAGAACCCCAGACGGCAAAGGGATAGGAACCCTGACCCCTTACCCCGAAGTGTGGGTTTTCACACAGCGTTGTATTTAATGCTAGGTGAGTTCTTTTTTCTCATCTATCAACCGATACTAACGTTGATTTACTGATAAAATTGTATTAAAGACATTCTATTCTAGATTAAATTTGGTCGCGAACTATTATACGTATCCAAAATGACGTGGATATGCAGAAACAAATCACTATAATAAAACCTGAATTTTTACTTTTGTTTATTTACATAGATTAAACGGTTTTTTATCTTTGAAATGATATAAATGTAAAAAGTTCAATATTAGTTCAAATAAAAAAAATGACCTTGCGGATTTGTCAATGAATGGTCACAACGGTGCCCACGTTGGAGATCACAAAAATGGAATGGTCACAACGACCATTTTCTGAAGTTCATATTTTTCGAATGAATTCGATTTAAGTATTTATTAGCGAATTAAATGAGCACAATGATTTGCAAAGAAACTTTTAAACTCAATTATTTACAACTGTGGAAAATTAAATAATTACACAAGTTCAATCAGGAATAGGCACATTTTATAGGTGGGAGAGGAAGGTGGGTTACGTAGCAAAAAGAGGTCAGTGGAAGGACATACATAACAAACAATTAAAGGAGGAAGGAATAATGCATTCTGGAAAATGGAGAATATGGTATTTTGGGATGTGAAGAACACTTAATACTTCTGCTATGGGGACAAATATGAGATATTTTTGTGCTTCGTATATTTCGAATTTCTGATCTAAATGATTTATAGACATGATGGCTTGAAGCCATCATGTTACCAAACAACTATAAATAACGTGTAATAGTACTTGATGCAAGAGCTATGCTTAATAGTATCGTATTTGTGATACGAGGGTTGGCTGAAAAGTTTCCGACCCAACAAAGATACAAGACATTTTTTCTGAATTTCTTTTTTTATTTTTCAACATAGTCTCCTTGTATCTCTACAAACTTCTCCCAGCAATGCTACCATCTCTGTAACTCGTCCAAAAAGTACTCGGAATTTTTCTCTGCAAAATAGTTGTTCACGAAGGTGATTGCCTCTTCATTTGATGAAAATCTCTGTCCTCCGAACGCAATTTTTAGATGAGGGAACAAAAAGAAGTCGCTTGGGGCTAGATCTGGTGAGTAAGGCGGATGGTCAAGCAGTT
>WURS02427273.1:0-16190 GCA_011762765.2 Rhinocypha anisoptera | reverse complement strand
GCTCTCGTCCACGGGAACGACGGCGGTTGTGGACGAGAATCCTGTCAGTCCCTCAGTCTCGGTCGTCCATGGGCATCGGAGTGTCGGCGGGAGAATCGTCTCTTTTTCGGCAAGCTGGGCGACGCAGAGAGAGTCGCGGTCAGCCTCGGAGACGCACGCACGCAGCTGGAGGTTGACCCAGAGCAATACGACTTCGTCCGGAGGGAAGAACTCGTCTCTCAGCCCCCAACCGCCCCCTCCGCCTCGCCCTCCCCAGTCCCTCTTCAGTGCGGACGGCGACGGACCGCCGCCTCCTTCGAGAGCCTATGTGTGATGGCGCCATGATTGGCGCCCCTTGGCGACTCCTCCTCAGACAGGCATCTTCTCCTCCGTCGGGTGGTGCGACGGGCGGGCGCCTCTTGAGACACCCGTCGGCGGAAAAGGTGAGTTGCTCTCGGGCGAGAGTGTGATCCGCTCTCTTCGAAGCGAAGAAGGGAGACCGACCGACTGACTAAGGCCGTGGGATTTTTTTCGGGAATGCAATCGGAGCGGCCGGTGAGTTTCGATTTTACCGAACGCGATTGATTCTCATGATTTGTATTTCCACTAGCTCCCTCATTTGTCGGTGAGTAGGAGGTTCCCCAGAGACCGAAGACATCTTCTCCGCTGCACCCAAAGTCCATCGGTAGAATCCCATTCTCTAAAGGTTCGACGGGGAAGCGGTCGAATACGTATGCGATCGTGATCCGGGTTGACGTTGAGGCCGCATGGGTGGTGCCGTGGTTGTGGTGTCACGAACACCACTGGCTTTCCAATCCAGGTCACCGTTTTTAAACCCCCGGTGACCGATAAACTGTATAGTGAAACCTAACCCCAACTCGTGCGTCTATTGGAGAATTCAGTTCCCTTTCCCTGGGATGGAATGGTGAACTGTGTGGTGTCTTTGTGTCTCCTTTTGTTCGACATGGAGAGATATCCCCAGCCCACCGCTCACTCTTTTCGACGGGCGGAAGTTCCCCCTTCGTTCGTTGAAGTTGAAAACTTCTTTCGCCCGATATTCGTTTTCCCTTTAAAAGATTTCCCCCAAAGATTGTGCAAAGTTTTCCACTCGAATTCTTCTTTGCTTGCCGGATGTACTTCTTGGATGCAATGTGCTTCATCCGCGACTGTTGCGAAAGAGATGGGGGATCCTTAGACTGTCCCATTTATTATTGGCCGATAGAAAAATCTCGAGCTCCACGACCAACTATATCTGTAAACTTTTAACCATAGTAGGTAGTTAGGAACAATTTTCACACCATTTATAGCCATAAAGTGATCTGACCACATCCAAAGTAATCGAGAACCTTAACGGACGATTGCATTATTAAGAAAGCTTAAAGATAGTATGTCTACACAGTATACGTCCGAGACGTTAGAATTCCAGGCACTTTTCATTAGTGTAAGTAATGTAGGCAATGTAATGTTTAGGGAAGCTTCTTTCTCGCCTAATTAAATAAATAATTATGATAGTATTGACGGAGGAACAATTGCCTTGCCTAAGTAGTTACATCCATAATTGTGGTATTTCACAATTTTAGGATATGGAAAATAGGTGAGTGGTAGAAGTAGTTGTTCAGTAATATTCACACTGGTCAGTGGAAATCGTAAAAAGTTTCCTAGCTCTGCTTCCTTCATTTTACACTAAGAGATAAGCCTTCCCGGTACCAATAAAATGTTCTAAATGCGTGCATGTCTAAGCTAACTATCTGACGGGTGATTTTCAAGTTCCGAGATAAATGCAATTTTCCCTTGAGAATGTCATGGACGGATAAACGTAACTCGTTTCTCGCAATGGGCCTACTAAACTTATCCCGAAGGAAATAAGTGACATAATTTTAGTCAAGGACCCAATTATTTCGTGCGTAACGTAGGTAACATTAGCACGTGCGCTACGCACGCAATATTTAGTTAACAGTAGTATGTGTGTGTCAAGTAATTTCCACTTTATTAAATGTTACTAGGTGAAAAACCAGCCGAAGCATGAAAAGTTGCATGAATGCAAAAACTTAGACACACTTTCAATACGTTGGTTATATTTGTTCAAAAGCTTGCTTCATTTATGGGTTAGGTAGGAGTGATACTGATTATTTCAATCCGTTAGCGATAATCAAAGAACTGGTGAGTGTTTGTAGGAAGATTTAATCCGAGAATATTTTCTTGAGAGGTTCGGTTTTTTGTCTTCTGATAATGGCATGATCTACTAACCGCAGTTTGACGTTCGTGAGCGCAAAACATTCTTAATAGATTGTTTCTTATTCTCGAAAACATTCCACTCATATGGACAGGTACTTAAAAGTTGTCTCTGTCACTTTCCACTTTTTTCTTATAAACTTTCAGAGTCACATAAAAAAAACAAGGGAATGATATTGTGTCCTTTAAAACTTTATACTTATAACTAAAATGCCTTCAGTGAAAATTCATTCCTGTCGCTAATAAATCGTATACGGTTGAAAACCATTGGAAATTAATATCTCGCCACATCATTCTGATCAGCCGTCCCTACGAAGATGTTGTTGCATGGAACGGATTGGAACGAATTGCGAAAGTAATGCCCGTATGCTCGTGTGATCACGTTATCTTTAACGATGTTTTCTCGACTGAAGGAGAGTGACATGTCCTAATAATGCCTCGGTTTACTTGCATTTGACTTTAGACGACAGAACTAAACTAGGAGGAAGACGAGCTCGGTCACTCTCAATGCTGAAACGGAAATATTACACCTCATGAGATTTTGGACAACCTACATCTACATCTACGAAGTATCCTACAACACGCCGTAAAGCCTTGTGGCAGGGGTTTGCAGCACACACCACACATACATAATTATTTGGGACTAAAGAAACATCTCTCATTTAAATATTGAATAGTTAGTTCATTCAGGATCAATGTCAAAATTTATAGAAAGGTATATAATCCGTGCAGAAAACTACGAACTACGCTACCTATCCTCCCCTGATTATCCTCCTCGCGACTTCGACCATATCTATTCTGTTCTCTAATCGTGCGAGGAAAACATGACATTTTAAATCTGTTTTACGGTCTATTTCTCTGACTTATGTTCTGATCTTCTGTAGTAAGGTAGGACTTGTGATATGTGTTTTACCTCTTTGCTGAAATGATCTTCCTCAAATTTATGCAGCAAATGTAACCTGTATTTCAACCCACGATCAACAAATTTCTCCCAACCTAATTCCTCCTATAGCATCATTACACTGCTACGTTGATCGTGACAACCTTTCACAAATCTTTTGGAACAACCGAATATGTCTTTTGTCCAAGGATATCTTACGTACGAGTTTCTCATTCCTCGCCTCACTCGTCATGGGATGACGCAAGCTACGTCGGGTGGGTGGGTACGTGATGATGTGCGAGAAAACAAACATTGGCCCGAAACCGACGAATGTAGCCGACAGAAATTAGCCGTACGTACCGCGGAGCAAGCAACGAGTCGCCTTGCTGCCATATAATAGCAGCCCTTATTAATTCCCGTGCCTCGGGAAGTGCGTTATTTGCTATGCCCGGCACAACGTCCGCTGTTTTAACCTGCGCATGGGGACGTCTGCCTGCTGCTGTGAGCGACAGTTGATGGAGTGGGGTAGAATCGGCCAGGGAAGAGCCTTCGACGGGAATTGAGCCGGTGACCTCATGGTAGGAGTGACATAAGAGAAGGCGAGTATTTGTGGGAATGCGGTCAAATTTGATGAGAGGGCCTTAGTATCTGTAGACGGCAATAAGGCAATATTGAACAGCGGAAGAAACCGCTCAGAACAGAGCTGCAACATTTGAGTGTACCGACGAAAGTTTTATTTTTAAAATATATAATGGTGGAGTTATTATGTGGAAACTAATTGTTTCACAATCAGTATTTCTTGCTCATGGGTATATTTATGCTTCTTATCGTTCGTGGTCGGAGTCTGTAAATATTTTAGCTTCGCAGTGGTCGTAGTCATAAGTTGAATTTTCCCAAGTAATTATTTCTCCACCGTTATACGTGGGTTCCACTTCTGTCTAGGATTTTTATTTTTTAAATATACCTATCTGAAATGTTCATTCATAGACATTTTTACTTTCTCGTGTCGTCTTATAGCGGAAACGTGGCAAAACATGAGTTTATATGTGAAAAATAATATAGAATTGTATTTTCTGCAGATATCTGTTGATAGCGAGCACCATAACTAGTTTTGGAAATAATTCGTAATGTTAGCAGTTTTATATTCAATTCAAATTCAGTAATAAATCTCATAGATTAGAGTTGATAGACAATAAATCCAAATGATCACAGGAAAAAAACAATGATTATTAATATTTAATATAATATATAGAATACCTTATGATATTTTATGTCAATTAGAATTTAAAGAATACGATGTGATTCCGGTTATATCCAGGATGTGGAGCAGATGACAACATTTTATGTCCAATGTGTTAAGAATATTTTTACTGGAGAATTTCTCTCAAGGGACAGAAAGAAAGAGACCAACCAAAAATGATACACCTTTAAAAGTAAGTGTTACATCTGGTCTAGGGGGTGTATACATGTTTATGAAAGCGCTCGTGCATTTGAATCAATGAAATTTTCGGTCTTAAAGAATACCTTATATTATTTATTATCATTTAAATGAGGCTCTGATAATGAAAAGGCATAATCATCACTTTATTAAACTGATTTTTTAAGTACAATTTCTGCTGTTTTCTGTGCACGCACCGGATCCCTATATACCAGCCTCGTGTGTGGCAGGTTGTTCTTCGTTGACATTCGAGTAAAGCATTATCAATTTTCAAATTGAGGGCAGGCTATAGACAACGTCGTGTGCGCCGTCGCTATTTATCAAACTCCAGGCTTTACGGGACCTTGGATAATGCGTCACCTGGCGCTACCACGTATCATTATGGCTGGATCTTAATATCCGCGGGAAAATTGTAGTCAGGAACAAAATTAGTTTGGTTGGGTACCTTCTACGACTATGCATATCCATCAGGTTTGGTTGACGTCGCACATCTATATTTATCCATCTTAGCCCATTTTCTTTCTTCATAATAATTTCTGCATCCCATATATTCCATTAAACGCTTTGTGTATTCCAGTGGAAATCGTCCCCTGTAGTTTTTTCTTCCTATCATCCATTCCTGTATTGTGCTTCTCAGTTCCTCCTGCCTCAGTACATTGCCAACGCATGCCCCTTCCGATTTCATTTTCTAAAGAGGGGAACCCATCTTCGTAAACTTCGCTCAGTGCTTCTCAGTGATGTTACAATCGTACTGTCAAGATTTTAGTGGTCGTCGTTTAATAGGAAAGGTAAGCTTTTTCAGATTTTCAGCCTTTTCCTTTCTCTGCTTGCCCTATAATCCAGGTTTCTCGCCGTCTCGTAATCCACTTAATTCTCAATACCTTTTTTTCTCCACTGCTATATGTTTCAGTTCGAAGTGAAGTTTGGTTTTATCGTCGAAACTGTCAATCTTTGCCTCGAGTATCTCACTCATTATTTCTCTTGTACATTTTTCATTGGAAGTGAATTGCTCCTGAAGGGAAAAAAATACTCCCACTTTTTATCTTTTTTCCGATTTAGTCACTAGTTGTGTTGTTTTCCTTGGATTTTTGGTGAGAGAACTCAAATATGATCAGCGATCTTCCCATAGGGCCATAGATCAAAGATTTCAGTTATAGCGTTAAGAACTACCAGAAGTGTATTATGAATATATTTAGTTTTAGTGAAAGCATATGACGTTATTTAGCCTACCATAGTACTTCTTTCTCTCTCTCCATCTTTCCTTTATTCCTTTAATATTTACCTTATCTTCCCCTCTAACCAAATTACCACGGTCTCCCAAATAATCCAGTTGATCATATATAAGCGTAAGAACATTTGAATGGAATAAGTAAGGAATATAAGAGGCTTGGTAATTCCCATTTATATTTTTCACAGTTTCATTGCAAAGCAAAAGCGTCACCCCTTGATGAAATGTTGCTTTAAAACGAAACCACAGTAGTGCGAAATAATAATATGAGGGAAAATACCCAAGGTTCCTATTTTCCTTATTGGTGAACTATGAAGGATTTCCAAAAAAAATTGAACCCTGAGACATTCTTACAAAACGTAGCAGGTATAAGTGATTTGCTTACGTATTTTATGGGTATGGTTTTTAGCCAGTCATTCAAAATTAAAGCGATAGAACTATAGAATCGTATAGGGTTAACGATGGAGAAATTCTAGTGACAATAGCATTAACTTCGGTGGGTAACAAGAAGCGTTACATGAAGAGAGCATCCTTTTCGTACAGATGTTTGCCTGTATTTGAATTTAAAAGCGCGCCTATGTCAGCATTAGTTCCAATAAAATAACATGGGCTTACCGGGGCTTCTATGATACAATTCCTTCCCCCCATGGCTTCCTCTTCTCAGTTAGTATGAAGAATAGTTAAAACTATCCACCTTTCGCATAAAATGCGTAAAAATTCATTGTTGTCGTGTTTAGGGGACTTCTGTTTCAAACGTTTGACGAATAGTAAGGAAATAAAGAAATTAATCTTTGTTTAACATAAATAGTAGCACATATATTTACTCACTGGAGGGAAATCTCTCAGGTTTTGTACCGGACGATTCTTTCCAATAAATGCCGACTTTTCAACAAGAAGAAGCATCAAGGTCTTCATAAGGGAGAAATCATTTTTCTTTTGTCTCAAGAAGACTGCGGAGTTAGTTGATTGGAAAGTCGGTTCTGAAAAAACCCGGTTACAAAAAAAAACATTATTACCCATGAGATTTTTTTTACAAAAAATGTCGCAGAAAAAGCTGAGATTTTCTCATAGTCATATTAACTCTTATTTAAAGACATTACTTAACCAAAGAATGTTTTTTTTATAGATGAGGATGGAGCTAACCTCAGAGGAAGTTAATCCGTGCATGGAGTGCATAAACATTGGTTAATCGAGCTATCCCTTTATTCCTATATTCCATTTCTATCTTCCACTGCTTGTAATTTTTTCTCTGGGGGTGATAATGCCCGCGTTTCACTTCCGTGCAGAAGGATGATCCGATTGTGTGTCCTAAAGATCCTCTTTCTCATTTATAGGATTATTTTGCATGAAATGGGTAGTACGTATTCAGGAAGAAGAAAGAGAAGAAATACTATTTCTACAAAAAGAAAAAAGAAAGCAAAAGGATGTGGTTGAATGCGAATGTTGATGTGGATGGTTGGAGTGACGAGATTGGATAGAGTTAGGAACGAAAATATGAGAGTAACGGTTAAAGTTGGGCCTATTAGTAAAAAAACGTTCAAGAAATCAGGCTGAGGTGATCCGGAGAGAAGGGACTAGGAGTGTGTGGAAAAAAAGAGTGGGAATGAAAGAAGCAGTAGGGAAGAGAAGAAGATCGAGACGAAGATGGGAAGACGAAGTGGTCAAGGATTTGAGAGACCAAGGATGGAGGTGAGTGGAAGCCCAAGATAGAAAGATACGGAAGAAATGGATGAAGTAAGGAAACGCCTGTCCATCTAAATTGGGATGAAAGGCTTTCTAAGGAAGAATACGTATTTCTTCGGGGAGAATGCCTTTTACGTTTGGGCTATTTGTTAATTATATCCTTGATGCTTCTTCCATCATTAGTGATCTTGTAGCCAAATTCTTCCGGCAACCTTTCATGGTTTTATGTTACGACCGCTTTCCTTACTTGGACTGTCACATCTGAGTAGCCAAATGCTTCCACTTGCCTCATTTCAACCCTTCCTAGTTTTATGTTACAATTGTTTTCCTCACTTCGGCTGACATTATTACTTTCGTTTTATTATTGTTCATCCTCAGGTTGAGATTCCTAACTTTTCCTTGAAGGAGAAAAATGTAGCGTGTCTGCAGCTTTTTGCCTTCCTTTGTGACAGAATGAGAAAAGGACGCCTGGAGGATATATTCTCACTTTCTCCCGTTATTCCTTGGCTAATTACTACTTTGGGAATACTTCACTCTTCCCAGCTGTTTCCTACGCCAATAATTATAATTATTTTAGTTTCCAAGTCAATAGCTTCGCAAGATGTTTACATTCCACTATACGAAATGGGGTAGAGAGTTTATACACTTAATGTAGGCTTCCAGCTTCGACTCCTGAATGATTTTGGGCAACATCTTTAAAAATTAATGGAGATATTCGGGATACCTAAGTTTACCTAAGCAAGGAAACCACAGGAGGCACATGACCCTACCTTTGAGGGTGATTTTCACACGGAATGTTATTTAAATAAGTTGACCTCGAACCTTACCAATCATAAATCATTCCTCTGGCTGATTATATTCGTGTCCATTTTACAATACATGCGCCAATTCGCGCATCATAAATTTTGGCAACAAATTCAGGGAACTTACGTATTGAGATTGAGGTGGGATGTGAAACATCAACTTGAAAACAGCCTGTTTAATTTTGCCTGACAGAATTTATTAAGCCTGACAGCCTGACAGAATTTATTAAGTAAGCCATGTGGTTGGAAGGAGAACACTCTGCTGCATTTATATTGAGGGAAGATTTGCGTCGTTATTAAATTAAGCGTAGATAATTAATTCGATGTAGCGAATTCATTCGAACTCCAGTTCATGACAAATTCTGTCAATATGGGAAGATTTTTCTTTTTAGTATTTTAAAAAGTGTTGGTTCTTACTATGCAGTTACATGGTGACGTACTCTCCTAACATCCGGTGAGGAATGGACATAAACTTAAAAAAGAAAGAAAATGTTTGTCAGTCTTAAAAGGAACGCGTGAATCGTGCTGGCTCTCCTCCAAATTCTGTTTTCATGTGACAGTACCGCATCACAGAGACTGCATTAGTAGGAAGTGATAAATGGGTGGATGAAACAACATTAACATCATATTTTCCGTGAATAACGAGCTTATTATGATGTATTGACAAAGATTTTGATGCTAGAATGCTTTACACGTTCATAGATTTCCTAAAAAGAATGCGCTTTTTAATTTTGTGTGGAAAAATTAAGGAAAATATACACACACTGTAAAACCTTATCCAGTTTCCTTATGAGCATAGCATTTTGGTATAAAATATTCCCATAATCAAGTCTGTCATTTCCCATCGGACCATGAAGCATCCCAAGGCATGTCCTCTATTTTCTCAGGATTTTTCCGTCAGGCATACCTATGTTTTTGGAATTTATTTTATGTACGTAATTGTAAATATTTTTTTCCTTCTTTGCTGGTCTGAATATCAGTGCTATAGATATTTATTTTCTTGTTCCCTTTTATACAAATTTGAAAATACTTTACGTTTATAAAAACATAAAAATGTGACAATGATGTTGCTGGCTTTTGAGTAGGTAAAATAATAATATATGACCGTTACTAATAGTTACATGACGGAAATATGTAATGTTATCAACCAACCTTCAATTTAAATTTCAACCAGATGACGGAGTACAAACTCACGAAGACCCTATTTAGTTGTCAATATAACCACTTAATGTGTGATCGATCAATTGGCCTACTTCATTCTAATATCTCAAACTTACCAATTTCTTCGATCGAACCTATACTGATAAAATGTTCTATATATACATTGGGGTTGTCCTGATTTTTTTTGTTAGCTCTCTTAATTCTCTAATATTTATACAAGTTTGTCTTTTTCTGTGTCATGGCTTTCGATCCCATAGTGTAGCGAGTAGAGCCCAAGGATTTCTCCTTTCCCGTAGTATATTCTGCATGTCATACGCTAGAATGTCCTATAATGGAGGCAGGAGGAAAAGAATAGAAAGTTAAATATTCTGGAGGAATTATAGGTCCTTAGAAGCTTCTTATACTGCTTGATAATATAGGGTTTATCAGAAACATACCTTCATCTCTTAGCACATCTATACAATTTTCCTGGCAACAAACAAATTGAATTTCATTATCGTACGTTGATGATGAATGGTAATCTACCGGTTAAGGTAGGTTTTTGATGAGCCTTAGATTAGATTGGCCGCGTAACATCTAACTTAGATTTCTCTTCAAATCTGCATACTTCCTACCCCCTATCATTCTATTCAAAATCCCTATTCTCTTCCTATCCTTTCCCCGCTTACCCAATATTCTACCCTCCATTACAACATTCAACAACCCATTGCCTCTGGGTACCCCCTCCATCCACCTTTCCTGTCTTTTTTGGATTTCTCGTAGCAAATGCTTCTTCTCCCCTACCATTCTCAAAACTTCTTCATTCGTTTTTCTCTCTGTCCACCTCACCTTCTCCATCCTTCGCCTAACCTACATCTCAAAAGCCTCCAACCTATGCTTCACATCCTTCCTCACGGACCAGGTTTTGGATCCTTATAATGCTACTCTCCATATTATAGTTTTCACTGATCTTTTATTCAAACCTTTATTAAGCGTCCCTCTCATTAACTCTTTTCTTTTCTCAAAGGCCTCTTTTGCTAATGTAATTCTTCGTCTGATATCCATGACACTACGTTCATTTTCCTCTGTGATACTTCCCAAATAAGTGGACTTTTCTACCTTTTCTGATTTATTCCCTTCTAGTATGATTCTTCTTTTTTTTAGCCTAGCCTTCTTACTTCTCGGAAATCTCATTACTTTCGTTTTCTTACTATTAATTTTCATCCCAAACTTCTGGCATTGGCCTTGTAAAGCATTCAATAAGGTCTTATCGTACGTTATGAGGGTAGAATATAGAATCAATAAATACGAGTATGGAGGCCCTGTTCAAGTCATTGACAGGGAATATTGAAGCTTAACATAGAGTACAACGTGCAAGTTGGTCTGAGGGTCGATGGAAAGCCTGAGGAGAGCGGAGGATGAGGCTCTACTATAGTATTTTAGATGCCACAATTACGTCTCATACACCTATGACTGGGAGTCAGTCCATACTCCAAATGATGATTATAATTTTCTAATAATCGTTCAGAATAATTATGTTTTCAATTTCAGAAGTATGACGAAGTTAAAAAGTAGTATTTTTACGTTGAAGGAAAATATGGCACGAATAAGTTCAAGAAGATTAGTGCAAAAATTATACTGTATAATTTTAAACACTTCCTTTATTGATGCGTGCGTTTGTCCAAACAGAATTCTCGATTTATCTTCCTTCTTGATTAATGTTTAACTTTAAATATGGTCACTAGAATTCCTCCAAAATAAAGAACGTGTACCTTCGGTAGGAAATATAAATAGTTCGCACCAAAGTAATATTCGCCGAAAAAAATAATAAATAAAAAAAATAAAAAATAAAAAGCGACTAGCCCCACCACTTCCCCCTGCCTTCTAGGAGCATGATAGCTTTGCAAAGGTGGAGAAAAATTTTCACTTTTTCCAACTTTATCTTCACAAGGAGACTTAACCAAAAATTCCTGTTAATCCATACAGTCCAAAATCAAGAAGAATCGAACTCAACCGGCTTGTAAAGTCGAAACCTAGGTCCTCTGTAATTCACCTGAAGATGACTTTACAAGTCGAAACCTAGGTCGTAATTATTAAAATATTTTCATGTGGAAAAACCAAGTGTTTTCATCTTCATAATGCCATTAATATTATATTTTCAAGAGCCCTACGTCATTACCATTATTTTCCATATACATACGTGAGTTACTGTTTGTGTAAGTGAGTATCCCATCGATAGTGATACTAGTTAACGAAGTCGACTGGGGTAGCTTGGTTGGTAGCATGCTCGCTGGCTAACCCATAGGTCATGGGTTGGAGTACCGCCCAGAGCATGAATGTTGTGTTGTCCAAATGGGAGTTATCTTCGAATTGAATATGTGAAAAATGACCATAGCCGTCGTCGCACTCTATAAACAATAATACTACTACTACTAGTTAAAGAAAATCATACATGCATCACCGATTTGAATTTTATCATTCATCTACTAAAGCCAGTTGAGACGTGTAACTCCGTCGAATCCGTATGATTAATGTGCCATATTCAAATTAATGGAGTACGTATAACCACTAAATTTTAATGGTTATAACTGATAATTATTGTACAAATAGACATATTTCCTTATTTTAATAGTAAAATTTGAGAAGGGTAATTTACTGTAAGGAACAAGAAAAGAAACCATGAGGTCTAATTACATCACGCTGTCTCCTTAAGAGATTTAATTTTTTTGAGATAAGCTTTTCTCCATTGCCTAAAATCCTACCAAACATTTAAAACCTAGATCCTGAATGGAGGGCCTAAAGAACCATTTCTCCGGCACTCACTAATGAATATGAAAAGAAGGGAGCGGCGAATGGGTAAGGACGGAATTGGGACACGCGTGGCCTAAGGCTATTGAATTTGCAAAGATGCCTGATTAGGACTGAGGCACCGTGGGAGTCGTTCTCGCGTCTCGTCGCCGGTTGTACGTCACCATTGTGCGGAGGTATTATTAGGTAAATGCAATGCAGCCTAAAGCTATTCTTTTCATGGGAACTGCCTTCATATATTCACTCCGCCTAGTAAGTCCGGCATGAATTTGAGCAAATTTATTCCTTGATGAGCGAGGATTTAAAAAACAAATTGAAAATTGAAAGGAGACTGTAAATGGGTCGTTGCGAAAACCTTATTTATGCAATAATTTCGACTCACCGTTTTCATTTTAAAGGCTCTATTGATGGGTATAAATGTCTTGTCATGTTGTCGCGTCTTATGGTGGTTCTAAATTTTATCGTGTGAAAATGTTCAAAACCTATTTGTATAATTGATCTGGAACCACTCATTAAATGGTGAATAGACATTCAAATTTATTATCATAAAAAATATTAGGATGATGGCCTTTTTAAAAATTAAATTCCATGACATTTTTAAAGCCATTTCAATGCGAGAAACGTTTTCAACTAATCAATCAGACGCATCTTTTTAGATTTCTTTCTCGGGCCTCTTTTCAATTAGAAAATTATTGTGTCGTCACTTTTCCAATTATGTTACTAGTACAGCAGGAATTTCTTAAAGGTCATCCCTACGTTTTGAATTCGTCATGAGTATTCTTCTTCGTATATCAGTTCACGGTCCATGCATGTTTCTCATTGAGTCTATTAAACATGTATTACGATCCCTAAATTTCTTTCAAACGTTCATTTTGTTGACATCTAAAATATTGTCACAAAGATAAAATTTGTAATCGTCAATAAAAATAAAGCTTGAAGAAATTCGTCAACCAAACTTTCCTTCACCCAGCAGTTACTTTTATGTATTCTATCGTAAAAACTTAGAAAATTATTTGTCAGAATACACTAGATCGTCCTTTATATTGAGTTTTTTCCTTCGTTCAACTATGACTATTATCCCGTGAATTCAGGATGTATCCTTTAAGGTACATTTAGTGTTCGAGGCATGTAAAGAAATTATTGGTTCACAATACGATTATAGATAAGCGAAGAGGATAGTGCGGTATTATTTAGCTTCCTTTTCCTCCACTCTTAAAAATAGTGATACTTACATTTAGAAAGAAAAAAGTTTTCTTACATTCTCATCGATTCACTGTTGGCTCTCATTCTGTATTCATCGTTTTCTGCCCCTTTTAAATTCCCATTACTCAGTGGTCAGTGGCAAGTCCGCGACCCATACCTGGCACTAATGTGACCAGTCAGAAGGACTCAAAGCAAATAAAGGCCTTCCGCAATGCGGTTTGGGGTTCAAAATCCTTCTGAGGTAAGCGCCCCTTCTCTTCAGCAACGATCATATCAGGGAAGAGAGAACTCCAGTCCAATGAATCGCAGGATACTCACTTCAAGGAGCTTTTATCATTATTGCACACTTTTTTTTGAAAGCAGTTGTGCAGAAATGCGATTTTAAAATTCTTACTCTATTATTCGGGCAAGACTAAATTCTTCAAGCTTCCATTCATATGCTCTAGGATAGAAAATAATTATTTTTGCGTCTCTGTTGATGCACTTGCTGCAGTAGGGATTCTTTCTACTTCGTGTTATCTAGTATAACTACGTATTATCTAGTAGATGCTACGTATTCTTCCTTACTTCTTTCTTTTTCCCGCCTTTCAATACCATGTTAAATGGGGTTGGCTTCCTTTATCATTTTCCTCCATGTCTCTCTCTGTTTTCGGCTTCCTTTTTCCTCCATCCTTGTCTCTCATGTCCATGTCTCTCATGTCCTCGGCCACCTTGTCTTCTTTCCACCTTAGTCTTGCTTTTTCTCACCATTCTCTTCCCTACAGCTCCTATCTCTCCCACTCCCTTTCTCCCCACACACTTCTCGTCCTTTCTCCCCACATATCCGAGCCACCTCAACCTACTTCCTTGCGCTGTTTTACCTATGTGTCCCACCTTAACCGTTCTCTTTAGTCACTCCTTCCTGACTCTGTCTGACCTCGTCGCTCCAGTTACCCACCTCAGAATTCTCATTTCAGCAACGGTCAAATTCATTTCTTGCGCTTTGGTGATTGGCCATGTCTCCCCAACGTAAATTATTACCTCTTGTTAATCTTGACCAACCTTCAGTTCAATCATACGATAGCCCACTAATCTTCTTCCACTTTCTCCATCTGCATTGGATTATATGAGTCATCAGTACCCCTGGCTCTCCGTAAGTTTCTATGGCTGAACCAAGACATTTTAAACTTTTACTCCGGTGGTAACATTTCTTCTTGAAGCTCTATACCCCGCCCCTCCTCATGAATAAGTGGCAAATACACTCTTTCTCTCTTAGATGTGACGATTTTAATACCTACTGATGTCCTCTGACTCCCACCTACACTTTTCTACCTTGTCTGCTTGTCCTTCCCTGCTTGTCTCATAAAGCGCAATGTCATCAGGGTACAGCATGCTTCAATGTGCCTGGAATTTTACGCCTCTGACTGGTAATCAATCACCAGATTGAAGAGATATGGGCTGAAAGCAAATCCATGATGTGAACCTACCATGGTGGAGAACGTTTAAGTAATACTGACATTTCTAGTATTAGTAGTTCTTAGGGTTTTGGGTGCGTCAATCTCTAAGGTATTTTGCATCACTTTCATTTTATTAAAAAAACATTCCTAAATTACCTAAAAAGCTATTATTAATAAGAATATTCACGTAGGAAAAATTTACATAAATTATAATAAATAAATAAACAGAATTTAAAATAGGACCCACAAAAAGTAATAAAAGGTAACCATTTTAGGATCGCCTCCCATGAAAAACCCTAGACTGTGCCTGATATTAAGCAATTACTTGAAACAAAACTTGAAATAAATAAAATATAATGAATAAATAAATACATAATTAAATATATATATTAATATCAAAGATAGATTTTTTTTACGAATTCCCGTCTTTTAAAAACATGACGTGATCAAGATCGTCACTGTTCGGGGATAGCTCCTAGGTCGCCCCTGATTTTCAGTCATACCAACTTTTTTCTCGTCTCAGTCGTCCAGCTTACATCTCCTTCACTCGACTCACATAATTTCCTGATAATACCCTTTTCTCTCATGCATCGCCATTCCTCTTGCCTGGGCACTCTATCACACGCCTTTCCAAGGTCAATATATAATGAATATCTCATTTAAATGTAAATCGTATTATTTTAATGAAAATTTTAGGCGAATGGTCCACCAGTGGAAGAAGATGCAGGATATGTATCAAACGGGCCACGTCAGCGACATGCTATACTACTTCTTTTTTGATCTTTGATAATAAAAAGAGTACTTTTCCACAAAATAAATACTTGACTACGACGCGAAATTGCGACTCACTGGGCCATCCATCATCAGGTACAAGACTTGTCCGTAACAGGGTATTGTGCCTAATGATGGCCCAGCGAGTGGAAACTCAAGCGGTAGTAGAGTTTTTATTTTGTGCGAAAGTGCTACATTTCCACTTCATTATGAGTCCCTTCTGCCACATCGAGCCCAAAAATCTCAATTCCTTTTTGATCTCACTATATCTCTTTATACACTTACGTTCAAACATCTATGGATATAGGTTGCATTTTATTCTTTACAGTTGTCTAGTTCAACTTTTCCAAAACGTTCAATTCCGAAATACGAAAGAATTGATTCGATGAGGTCGAAACGATAAACAGATAAACGCCGGATTAGGCGATGGTTTCCATTCACAACGGCGTTTGTCTGTGCTTACGGTCGGAAATATTCCGAGGACAGGTGATAAGAAAACTAAACAACGGTCAGGTTGTCTGGTGTTCGTTACCCACCAATTCCATAAAGATTCAAAGACCAATTCAGATAAATAGAATGTTCTTTAATG
>WURS02427262.1:0-16190 GCA_011762765.2 Rhinocypha anisoptera | reverse complement strand
AAGGTATATTTCAATAATCATCCTGAAAGTGTAAACCCCATGATATTCAAATAGTAATTCATGAATCTGGAATCGATAATGGAACTCGAACTGGTAGATATTAGACGAAATCTCAAGCTGTTGAGGCTGTGAATCCTTCAGCTTGGTTGGAAGACATTTTGATCCGATTGTACATACTTTACTGATTTATTACCTTCCCAGGCATTTAAAAGTCAGCTTCTACTTTTACAATGCATCTCATCTTTCCCATCTGTACATACAGTAGAATCTCGATTTTATGTATTCTGATTTTACGAATAATTTGATTTTACGCAAGTGATGAAGCGGTCATGACCGTCCCTCTACGTAGTCTTATGGAGTCTTATTTGATACTACGTAAATTAAATATAACGATTTTACGAAGAGCATTTTTGGTCCCAGGTCCTGGAAGTAATCTTTCGTTTTTACGAAACAAAACCATAGAACTTAATGACACTGCAACAAAATCGGGAATATTCATGTCGATTTTAATGGCAGTCATCGATTAAAGTACAGTAGAAGTCCGCTATAGCGAATATGGTCTTTCCGCCAATTTTCAGGCTTCAAAGAGAATTTTTTAAATGAATAGATGCTAGTGCTCTTTTTCCATTAGTTACTGCTTTTTTTACAGTGTTTCTGAATATTAACTCCAACTGTGGCCACAGTACATAAGAATAGTGATGCTTACAAAGATTTTCAGCCATAGAGAAACTTATAATGTCTTCCTATAGGTGAGAATAAAAAAACAAAGTTTTCAGCATGATGTTGAGAGACAGATTCATAATTGAATAAACTCACAATTTTCCTCAGATAAAATACTTCTTTATGACCTGAATACGATATAGCAACATTGGAACCCAGGTTGAAATAAATATTTTTTCTTTAGGAAATTGTGAGTTTATTCAATTAAGGATTTATTGGAGAGAAATTAAACTTTATGGATAGACTTCGAATAGTTATAAATTTGTGACATTTGGTTTGTTTTTTTGTCATTTTTTTGGCAAGTGGGGAGCTTTCTATTCTTGAGGTGAAGAAGAATTTAAAAATCAGTGTGCTAGTTTTTCTATTGAATGGAAAACTGTAATAGTTACTGCTGCAGCATATCATAAGGTATTCAAAAGAATGGCAATGATGCAAATGTATGCAATAATGGTAATAATAATTTTGTAACCATAAATATGAAGAAGGATGACATGAATAGAGAGAGGACATAATAACATATAGTGTTAAAAAAATTGAAGCTCCTATGAATTCTTAGAAAAATAAAGATGGAATGGAAGAACAGCTAAAGCTGTGGTAGCATTTCATCCTGAGTCCCCATGATAAAGTCTTGATACGTCTTCTCTGAAAGAAGAAATGAGATCTCCTATTCTTTCGACCAAGAGAAGGAAAGGCCACTTAAAGAAGCCGCTATGTTTTCTCGTTTGTGTGTCAGTTGTCAAGAGAGAGATCAAGTGGGGGGATATACAGAGCAAGTATGAAGAGCTTTAAACTCTGAGACATTGCCCTAATTGACCAGCCTTGGGCCAGACATCCCTTTCCAGGCAGCTCTGAACTGTTGCCCCTTTCAACCTACTCCCGTGACCCGATTCCCAGCTCTTACTCTGGCTCTTACACTGGTATTCTCCATAATTTCTACGAAATTTCTCAGTTTTGTTAAATAGTTTATGAAGGAGGGAAAGGTTGTGTGAAATGGCTTCCACTTAATTTACCCGGGCTGGTGAAAGCCACAAAGAGACACATGGATGCATTATCATTGTGGGATGCAGGCTACATTAAATTATTAATAGCTTTCACCTAACTTTTATTCATTAATGTTTGTTAATCTCCTTTTAATTTCAGATTGGCTGGCTTAATTAGTGGAATTTCTTAGGTCGATCAATTCTTTTTCATCCATAATATAGTGCTTTTGGCTTATTTCAGTACAGAGATAAAAACAAATTCCTTAATGGTTGAAATAGCTGTAGTGATTTATGATCTTCCATAGTAGTTTAGAGGATGAGGGGTGAGGTATACATCTACACTGGATGTTTTGTAACTCTTGATTCTCAATGATATGTAATAGAACAGTGAGAGATATTCCAGATTCTCATTTTCTCAATTTGGAATAAAAAGACAAACGTGAAAACATGTGTGAATGAATGAATATATGAATGTGATATATTTATGAATGTTGGAAATTAGAATTTAAGTCTAAAGATATAAATGAATAATTTATGTTAGTTAATGAATGACTCAGATGTTATTTTTTTATCACATTCCCCTGAAAGTAATTCATGTAGTATTTTTCTCCTTATTTTTTGGAATTAATATTTCTGGTCTTTATTTTTTCCTGAGATATATTTTTAATTATATCCCTGAAAAATTTCAGAAAAACTTCTACAATTCCCTTCTATTCATCATAATAGGAATTGATGATATTAATAAATGTATTATTATTGTACCTAGTTTAATTAGAGAAAGGTCATCCAATTGTCTACATAATCTACATGGTCTACAATTTTCTTAGGTAATTAAATCTACACAATATGTTTTCCTCATACTAGTAGATTATACTTCAGAACTACACTGTTTTATTTCCAGTATCTGTCTTTATAAATCCTTTCTTCTTGCCTCTACTTTGAGTACCTATTGCAAGACTACATTTTAAGGATTTGCTTTATTTTAAAATATGTAGCTTATCATTAAGCAACAAAATTTGAAGGTATCTAATTCTGTAATACATATATAAAATATTATTACATTATAAACAATGCAGAGCTACTCAAATTTTACTTGAATATTTGTGGAAAAAAATATTCCCTTCATTAATCCAATATAATACCATATTTACATATGCATAGTTAGATTTACAGCTTTTTAGTCATAATAGGTCAACCGTTCAATACACAACATTTTAATTTATCATTAATTACTCAACATTTTGAAACTGGACCAATTGTTGAAATCGCATTTTCCTAACTTTTTCTTTTTCTATGGTTGAGAAAATATTTTAAATTCAATGAAAAGAATTGTTTTTGGTTTCCATCCAAGACATGGTGTTGTTAGCAGGTTGTGACATTTTTTGGTAAAGTCTGCAATTATCAGAGTGAATGATATTGATGATGGTTAAGGATGCATAACCATTCTTAAATTCCAACCATCTAGCAAAAAGTATGGATTTTTCAATGTTTTTGTTATTGGTAGTACAGATCAAATTATGCATTGCTGTTATTTTAGAAATGTTGTGTGATCTCAATCCATGCACACAACATATTGCATTCAAGTGTTTGACTTTAATGTTCCTTAAACAGGACATTGTTCCTCTAGAATTTTTTCCTGAAATAAATTGTAATTTTTCTTTCATAATGTAGACTCTTAGGATGACAACAGAGATACGCTCCTCATTCCGTCAGTCTTTAATGGATCCCAAAGGAGCCACAGCGGCTTGGATGGACGTGGAGACCAGATCATTGGCAGTTGACAAAGCTGATGCTATGTCCCTTAGAGTTGGGTATCCTGATTCAATTCTTGATCCTGATTTGCTTGACCTCAGATATGCAGATGTGAGTTACACCCATTTTTGAGGGGATGTTTTTAGGATGCAATGAGCTTCAGCATCTCGACTTCTGTAAATGAAGTGGTGAATTAGTAATAAGTTATAATTAGTTTCTTGCTTCATTTTACGCAGTACTCATTGGCAATGACATTTTAAGTCATTATGTTTCTCGTTTTTGTTTTTCTCTATATTGGAAAATACTCATAAACTGCAACCTTGATTTTTTTTATTCATATTCTCTTTTGACAGATAAAAACCGTTTAAACTGTATAAAAAACATGAAACATGGACACAAAATCTTATCATTGTATATAGTATGAAATCAATAATGACATAATAATAGTAACATAGTTAATAAAATATGAAACATATATATGAATAAATTTTAAAACTCCAGTCTCTTAATTTTACTTTTGGTTACTGAGAAGGAACAATTGAAAAAGTCGACATCCTCACATATTGCATTTCCATCCCTCTGTACTCTGTACATTGAGATGGATACGTGTAGCTCCTCAATAGATAAGGAAGAGTGAATAATTTATCTTGTCTTGTGTAAATAATAGGTATGTGGTAGTATATTACTTCCAATAATTGCTTGCAGTCAACTTCATTTTTTAGTAAGCAAGAAAGAAAGAGTTGACCAGCCTGCTTCCTGCATGAGGAAAGTGATAACATATTCAAAGTGGACATTATGTGGAGATATTGAAAATTGTATGGTGTACCAGAGCCAATAGCAAATTTAAATTAAAACATCCACAAAAATTTATCCTGGATTCTTTCTACCATTAATTCATGTGCTTTATAATAGGGTGGCCAAACAGTTGCGCCATACTCTAAGATAGGATGGACAAGTGAAATATAGTATAGTATTTTGATACACTGCATATTATGAAAGTCTTTGGAGAACCTCCACACAAACCCTGAAGTTCTATAGGCCCTAAGTGTTATTGATTATTGTATTGATGAAGTGAATTGAAGAGACCTATTATTTATAATTCTGTTGATTGAAAATTACATCAACTGCTAGCAGTCTTAAAGATTTGTTTTCAGTATATTCTATATTTTCAGGCATAACTATGTGGAAATCCATTTCTGAGAAAAAGGAATAACGTACTATCTATTTTTCCACTGAAGATTTTTAATCTGGTACAACTTGTTTCAACACTACAGCGTCATCTTCAGGTACCTACCTGAAGATGACGCCGTAGCATTGAAACTAGTTGTACCAGATTAAAAATCTTATTGGAAAAATACGTACATAGTACGTTATTCCATTTTCACATTTGTTTTCAGCTACCAGTCAATTGTCTTCACAAATAGGTGACTTTTATTAAAAAATTCTATAATTCCTACTTTTTATTATCTGCCTAATTTATTTTAATCTTCATCTTCCTACATTTCTTTTTATTTTTTCTTCTCTTTTGTCATAAATATACAGTTGGGGACAAGTTTTTTAACATATGGATTCTTACATTTCCTTGGTGAATAATTTCATTAGTATAAGTCTAGACATTAATCTGCAATAACAAAGGGCAAATACTTTTACCATTCTTTTTCTCTTTGAGCTGTATTTTTCTTTAAATAATTGCCCATCTCCGTGTGTTTTTAGCTTTTAAACCTATTGATTTGGGTAACGTAAAAGGAAAGAAGTGAAGTGACTATTGACAAGTTATCACAGTGCTTTTGGTCTTTATCCTCATTGTTAATGGTAACAGTGACATTTAAATCATAGTCAATAAAGACCCAAAATAATTATACACCATAGTATATTTTACAAGTTTTATTTCTATATACATATTTGGAATCATTTTGTATGCAGTAAAACCTGTTTTTCTCTTGAAGAGGCAATTGAATAAATATTTAACAAGAATAGTATTTTAACAGAGATGTGATAACACATTTTAAAAACTTGTATCTATGCAATTACTTGTTTCTGTTTCTTTCAATTCTATGACTATGTAAAATTACTTTCACCAATTGTTTTTTTGTAATAGTCCTTCCATCTATCTTTCATTTTCTGTTGAGATAGCATTCTGTTCCATTTTATGCCAAGAAACATTTTATTTATGCCTGTGAAGACAGTCAGTGCCGACATGCCATCACATTGACTCATTTTGTAATTTTTTTGCATGAGAACTTGCAAAAATCTACAATGAGATTCATTGTTATAAATAGGTTAAAATTTATTTTTTTTCAGATTTATTTACTCATTCAATAAATTGTTAACTGAAAAGTATTGCAAATAACTTATAAGAACTAAATCACCAACTATATCAGCGTGATAAGGATATATGCATAGCCTTATAGTCTCAGTTTTTCCATTTATAATATAAACGTGAATTATAATATAATATTTGAATTTAAGAATAAAAGAAATTATTAAGTGACCACTATTGTCATTCATTCTTTTTTATAAAAGCACTTTGATGAGCTTAACTTGCTCTTGTCTGGACATTGTCACCATTGACACTGGTTAATTTAAGATAGCACTTTCCCATATTTTTACAGTCTCTATAGTCTATATTTCTACAGGTATTTTTACAGTTCAGGGGATATGATAGTTTTGAATTGTCATAATTTCTCATATAATACATTATTTTAAGAAATTTTGATCCATCATTAACTCACTATATATGGCATATATTGGTTTTGATAACCATTTCATTTTAAATGTTGGCATTGATAGCTGTCAATTTTAATAACTTGTATCATAAAGAAATATTTGCTTGGGATGCTATGTCATTGGAATGTTTTTCCTTTTCAAGCTAAAAATAGACCCTGAACTTTACTTTGAGAACACACTGGCCGTTTTGAGGTTTTTGACCTGGAGAGAGCATTCCTTTATTGGCATGTCTGTGGATAAAACCTTATGGAGTGCATCTCCCACAGAAGTGAATGCATTCTACAGTCGCAACAAAAATCAAATCCGTAAGTTTTAATGTTCTCCATAGTTACATAGACTTGTTGTCTTTCTTGATGAAAGCTTACTTAATAATGAAAACTTAATTATGAAAGATGTTTTACGAGATGGTCATTGTAAGAATTATTTTCTTCATTTGAATGAGTCCATAATCACATTAATTCAAAATGAGTGTTGCAACTAGAATTATGATTTTTAAAAAAGATACACTGTATTCCTTTCTTAAGAGATGGGCTTCTCTTTTCTGGATCTCTCTGGGCAACATTAAGCTACAGTAATATGGTTAGAAAAGTTCTGGGGTAAACTGCACTGACCATATATGTAGTTCTATTCTGGAGGATTCCTAAGGTTTTAATTTACATTCATTCACACATAATTCATTTGTGGGCCCAGATGATTAATTTGAAATTAGTCCATCTGCTGGTTGTATAATGGCACATATTTCTGCTTAGTGAATAGTGATCCTTTTGGAGTTTTTGGGTATGATAAAGCAAAGAAGAGGTAAAATTTCAAAACTTACAATCTGTACTGATTGTCTTTCTTCATACTGTTCTAATAGTTTTGCCTGCTGGTATACTTCAACCCCCTTTCTATCACCGACATTTCCCACGCAGTCTCAACTATGGAGGAGTTGGTGTTGTCATTGGTCATGAAATGACTCATGGATTTGATATTCGGGGTCGGCTTTTTGATCGTAATGGAAATCTTCAAAGATGGTGGCAGCCACCTGCAATAGAAGCCTTTCAAATGCGGGCTCTGTGTTTAGTTGGTGAGTACGACCAATCAGCTGAAATTGGGTATGTTAATGTATCACCAATTGTTTAGACATCCTCAACTCTCCAATCAGTACCTATCTCTTTAATGTGTCTAATGCATAATCCTTTACTTGATCTTCTTCCCAATCATTGCAAGTCTACATGAGTTGTAATTGAAGATTATTTGCTCTGCAACTGTATATCATCTTTGTAAAATTTGAAAGTTTTGAATGCTGTGAATGTGATGCATTCACATATAGGCCAGGATTTTTTACAAAATATCACCTGAAAGATGAAGATTCAATTTATGGTCATATTTAAATCAATATGTTGTAAATAATGTCAGAGAGCGATTCATATTTGGCCTTTTGGTAGCATTGTTGGTTTCTGTCTTGCTTCAATCTATACTTAATAATTACTATTTAGCAACACATTAAATTTACAATGTACCTAGAGCAGTGGAAAAGTAAGAAATACACATCTGAAGGAGAAATAGCCAAAATTCTCATAGGTGTGGATGTGTTTTAAAGTTGTATTTATATAAATATGTCTTGGTATGAAAGATCTCATGCTTTCCGGGTGTATTTTGTAATGGAATTCTTCTACGGCTTCCAACTGGGTAAGCGTGGAAAAATAAGGCTCCAACGTTTCAACAGCCGACTTGGCCATCATCATCATGGAAACTGAAAGTTTATTTATTCGTTGTGTAAATAGCTCCTCCTGGTCAGGTGTCTACTGATTGGTCCACCAAACAATGGAAGAGTCTACTGGTTAGCCGTGAGTTTCTCCGTGTTTTCTGCATTAATTTCAAAATAGGTCTCCAGGTGTTACTTATTTGATAACCTGAGTCCCTAATGAAATGCTTCTTTTGAAGATGGAAAAGTAATTTTGCCCCATCCCAATAGACCACTGATTTCTCCAATTGTCCCAATCTCTGATACCTCATATGTTCTTTAATCTGGGTTTCAATCGTGCGGACCATTTCACCAATGTAGACATCCCCGCACTCACAGGGCATCTGGTAAACCCCCGAGGTTTTAAGATCAATTGGGTCCTTCACTTTTGGGATTTAATGTTCTCGGTTTGTTTACATAGAAATCTCATGATGATAAGTCACTTTGTGTGATTCAAATTTACATGTAAAAAATCCAACTTGTCTGTATTTATTGATGAGCCACATCCATGTGGGGGTTACTACTTTAATGACCTCTCTTGTCAGTGGAGTTTATCATCATGAGAAGCTATAACTTCCAGTCAATAGATTCCCTGAAACACATTCTAATTTGCCATTATGTGTATTAATTTGTCTTAATTAGGCTTCTAATGGTGAAGTTTCATATTTTGTTAGTGTGTCACTTGATTTTTTTGCACTGTTAGGACAGATATTGAGAGCTGTATATGCATCTTGTATAGAAAGTCCTTCTACTTTTTTCTCGATGTGAATTTTAATGTCAATATTAAGAAAGAACTTTTCCTGTTGAATAATGCTTTTGAAGAAGACTAAAAATCTCTCCTTCATCTCATGACTTATCCATATTCATTTGTGCAGTTGATTTGTGTGCTTCATGAAATTCATAACTAATCAAAATCAATGATATTTTCGCTCACAGGGGTCTAGATAAAGAGTTTGAAAAGGTGCCATGATTTATATGAAATTTATCACAACTGGAATAGAAGTTTAAACAAAGATCAGATTGTAGAACCAGGTATCAGCAGGTGTCAAGTAATTTATTATTGAATAAATAAGGTATTTATGGGGAAATAGTATATAAATTTAATTATTTTTCTATTCTTTACTTCATATTTGGAAGCTGGCATTGAGACAATTACTCAAATTGGAAAGTTCTTGGGGCATGGAGATGGCAAGGGTGGATGTCTCTTTTTTTTCCATTTTTGATGTTGAAGAACTATAGGTGCTGCAAATATACAACAGCATCTGTGGTTTTATTTATTTACATTTTGGTATGAAACCTATGAAATCAATTATGCATATTATTGGCTGTTACTGTTTTCCCTTTTAAAACTTTCAGATCAATACAGTCAGTATTTTGTTGATGAAGTTTCCATGCACATAGATGGGGTTAGGACTCAAGGAGAAAATATAGCTGACAATGGAGGGATAAAGCAAGCATATAAGGTAAAGTCTTTTTAATATACCATGGAATATTTATTGAACCACCAAAGTTATATGTAGTAGTCACATCATTTAGCAGTGCTTATTATGGGATAGAATGGAGTAAGATGTCCCAGCACAACCTGAAATCATTAAAACCATCCCTCTTCTTTCTAACCAATGTGAACTCTATACCAAAAGTTTCTTATTAAGAGTAGTCTTAATTTTAAGACAACTCTTGAGAATGGCCAGGTGAGTTCAAAACCGATCAAGTTTGTTAAATATGTATACCCTTTGAAACAAAATCAATTGTTGTTTTTTTATTTTTTGTTAATATTAGTTACTGAACTAATAGTCTACCACTTTTTTTTTACTCCCCCAAAAATCTCCAATGGTTGAATTAATCTCACCATTTGTTCTGCCATGTTAAACATTGACTTTTATATTAATAAATATTATGGGTGTATAATATTATACGTCTAATGAATATAATCATGTAATAATTTGTTCCATACTTAATTATATTTCTAAACCTATACCAGCTAGATGTATAATCATTTTGATTGATACCACTTACCCTTTCTGGTGTCCCTGCTATGAGACTCAATTCAATGCATGAAATTTATAGGCTTATGAGGAGTGGTTAAAGAGAAATGGTGATGGGAAGGCTGACGGCAGTGAAGAATCTCTTCCTGGGCTTGATGCCTCACCACGCCAGCTCTTCTTTCTCAATTTTGCCCAGGTGTGGTGTGGTGCCCTAAGGCCAGAGGCTTTACGCAACAAGCTAAAAACCTCAATACATTCAATTGGAAAATTCAGGTAAAAAAATGGCATTTTAATGATACATTTTGCCACTGAAAATTTTATATTTGTTATTGTTAATTTTAAATAGTAAAAATAACGAGTCAATTCATAATACAGGTCATGATTCATGCCTAAAAATGAGAATTCTCTCAACCTGAAAATGCCAAGAAATCTGTCTTAGATATCACAAAGCTCTTTTTTACTTTTTTATTTTAAGGAATGCGATTTATTTTCATCCCACATTGTGGCTTTTACTGTAAAATTTGTAAAAATTCAATATAATATTTCACAAATGAATTTTGTTTCTAAGACTTTCAGACTTGAAAAACAGCATTGCTCTGGTTATTAATAGTGGTTCCAAAACTTTTTTGTTTGATCATTGTTATAGGTCTCTTTGGTTTTATTTCACCTATTTCTTTTTGAGTTGATTCAAATGTAATATCTGTATAAAAACTTACTCTGCACATCTTATTCCATCGAAAGGTTTTTTTTTATCATCTACAGAGTCATTGGAGCATTATCAAACTCTGAGGACTTTACGTCTGCATTCTCGTGCCCGCTTGGTTCACCAATGAACTCTCAAGTAAAATGCTCTGTATGGTGAGATTTGATTATTTTAAATAAATGTCAAAATATTTTGGACAATTTTTCACGCATAATTTCATGTATCTCCTCTATTAGAATTTTGTGTGGTTCTACTGTAAAATATCTGGAATTCTCACAATGAGTTTTACAAAAACAAAATGGAATTTCAGTATCCATATTAGTGAAAGTCTATCATATCCACGGAACTTGTGAATTCCAAGTGCCAGGTAAATATGAATGCACCATATCTCATAAATGATTGACTTCTTTGGGTAACAGATTGCCTCACCATGTCATGTCAGAGAGGTGAGATGAATGGGCATTTAACTTGAAGGGTTTAACAAAGTGCCTAGATATCAGTGACAAACAACATTTTAGCTTGGATTTGCTAATAAAATTTCTTCAGGTAAGTGTGGTACAGTCTGTTGAATTAACTAGCAGTGCAAATGTGTATGATACATTTTGAATAATGTAAAATACTTGAGATAACATGCATGATTTAGGTTAAAGTTTTATTTAGTGTAGTAATCAATCATTTATCCATTTTATCAGTAATTTGGTATCATGAAGTACTATCCAAACATTCCTGGACTGAGTGCTTGAAATCCCAATTGGACATTGTGCATATCCACTTGAGCTGATAAGTGGTACTCAATTATTCCTTTTTTTTAAGCATTTTTCCAAGCTTCCTTATGGTGCATGGATATTTTGATTATAAATGTGTTTGCATAATGCTTAGTGAACATTGTGATTGCATGAGGTGACATGGAGGAACTGAATGGTCCACGAGACTGCATAAGTTTCTCTTAAGCTAAGCAAAATGATCAGAAACCAAAAACTTTCTTGAGTAAACACAAAAAGGTGATGAAATATCATTTAATGTTTTCATGGTGTATCATATTGATAAACCTCTCCCAGGTCTTTACACCATGTGTGAGTGTTTTTGAGGGCAAACATTTCATTTCAATTTGCTTGACAACTGTATCGTTTCCAAGGCAAATGATGCACGAAAGCAATATTTGTGCCAGAAACAGAATTTTGTTTGTGCCAGAATAATCCTGTTTCAGATGTGACTCTTTCACGTGGAAGATCCCAATATGTTTTGAAGCACATTTTTTACAGCTGCAAGTCATAACTAAAGTCTTCTTACTTCAGTATCAATAAGGTACTTTCTACCCATATCACATGAAATTAGATAATTACGAAGTACACTGGCATTTTCACTATCATGTGAAGTCTCTGTATCAGCAGGAATGGGGGTGGACATGTAAATTTGCTTCTTTCCCCAGAAAGAGGTTTTTCTAGTAGCAGAATTGTTGAAGGTCATCTTGGAGGATCATCTGTGATTCTGAAGTAACATGAGCCAACCAAGAAGCTCCGATGGAAGAGTGCAGTGTGAGTTTGTAAATCCAGACAGGCATTCTTTGCAGTACTCTGTGTGTTCTGCTCCAAACCCACTCACTTAATATTGGCTGTGCAACAACATTTGCCAAAATACTGGCTATCCTTCATCATCCCAATTTAAGTTCACTGTGGAGGCCGTCACTTGGTGGAATTCCATGATAGAGTGATGTTTTTTTAAAATAATTATTATATTTCCACAAAAGATCTTTTGTGGAAATATAATAGTTATTTTAAAAAACCATCACATTTCAATTTAGACCTGCACCACTGCAAAAGACTCGTGTTAATGATTCTGCTGAAGGGTGAAGGACATTAAAGTAAAAATTGAGGAGGTCTTGAGAAGAATCTCAAAGTTTGTTCCTAGGGTGTTAGGTTAATGAAAATAATACTGAGATCATATAGTTTACCCATGGTTAATGGGTGGAGGCAGACTAGAGTGTAACCTGATGGTCTAGATCTCTCATTTTAAGATATTTTTGTCGTCCCGATAAGGTAGTATAATATACAAGTTGTCTTTTATGGAATAGGGAATTCAAATAAAATCATGTTCTCTGAATTACTTAGTACATATACAAGTAAAACAACTGGAGACTTAGTTATCCAGCTTTAACAATGCACAGTAACATTGCTATTATCTCACTGCAGTGACAATTGTATGTACTATGTACATATATTTTCAATATTTTTCAAATATGTTATGTGATACTTTTGAGGTAATTGTTTAGAGTTCACACATCACAAATTCTTACTAGAAGAGCAAATATAGCCAAGGAAAGATATCTTTCTCTCTCTGAGAAATGTATTTATTTATGTACTTTGATTGTTAAATATGCATTAAAAATATGAAATACTTTTAGCATATATGTATCTGCAAATATACCTTGACTTGTATAATTCTAGATATGTTCTATAGTAGATTCAAATAGAAGATTTTAAAAAATTGCCTTAATGCAATGCAATGGCAGTGCTTATACAGTATTATTGCATGTTAAAATGTAATCACTAAGAATTCCATAATTATTTGTAAATATCATGCACAAAGCATTTCCTAAGCTTCATTGAAGAATCTTTAAGATGTAACAATGTTAAATTAATTTGCGCAAGTTTTATTGTAAAAAATAGTCAAATATCATATTAGGAAAGGTCATAATGATACTAATTTTACCATATGAAATGCAAAAAGAAATATAAGTATGTCTATAATTCTCCATATATATAGAAATGAATGATAAGGAAGAGACATTTGCATCAGTAATGAAATACATTTGCATTCTTCACTTTAATAAATACTTTGGCATTCATGATTGAAATTAATTAATAACATCAATTCTTTTTAATGATATGAGAATATTAATACATAATTTTTTTTATGCAAGCTGAGCTGATAGATATGGAAATTTTTAATTGTTTGTGTATATTTCTTTCCAAATATGATTTATCTGAATTCAACCATATAAAATATTGGTATTCGTACATTTTTACAGCTATACTGACATTTTACTCATGTTAGTTACAAATTTTGACTAGTTTTGTAACAATTTTTTAAAGATTTCTTAGATAACCAATAAGTAAGTTTTGGTTTGTCAGATTCATGTGCCCCAAGCAACAATTTTTTCTGTAGTTCCTTTACATCACAATTAATTTTCTTAGTTTATAACCCTTGATTCAGCTGTGCATTATTTTTATTTTTGTAAAATAAAATGAAACAATCATTATGGATTTAATAAATTATTCTGAGAAATTTATAAAAGTGGCTTATCATAATATGAGGTAATTCTTATTTAATTAAAAAATTAATTTTTATAGTTGAAATTTTCATTATCACACCACCCCTGGTGCAAACCACCCATGAAGACACTTTGGTGCTGGTCCAGGTAGTTGAAATTCGACTCTGCCAAGCTCCGTCCAGGTTTTTGCATCTAATACTAAAAAGCCTGCCTTATTGCGTTCTTCCTTTCCCCATACTAGTGCAGAAACCACCACTCCATCATCTTCACTCTGAAAAAATATTCCAATTAAAATACTGAGTCACATGTAACAAAGATGTAATAATGTAAGCTACATATAATTAGCCAATGGAGTCAGCCAGAAGGAGAATGCTCTCTGGGTAATGCCAAAGTTTCCTGGATATAATCATTCTTTAGACATATTAAAAATAAATATGAATTTGAAGGTGACATAGGGTGGAATTCAATATCAGAATTTCTCCTTTTCTAAAAGTCAAACTTTTAAATACATTGTATACTGTAAATAGAAATTTTAAAAAATATATAAAGTAAATCTATGCTTGTCACTTCTTGACTTTACCCTATTATGCCATAACTAAGGATAGTTCAATAAGTTTTGAAGTCATTATTTTTTGCCTGTCTCTTTTGTTATTTCTTCCTTATCAGAAATTGTGTTCTATGTTGGAGGTGTTTAGGCAACATGAAACTTGTTTCTGTAAACAGATTGATTATTTGGTTGAATTATGACTTGTTTTATGTTAACATGGATCAGTGTTAATATATTTTGAGGATCTCCTCCATATATTATCTAGTATTCCTCCCTGATATGAATATGTACAAAGACCATGTATAATATATATAAATGTTTGAAGAACCATCTTAAAAACCATTGGACTCAATGAACAATATCCAGTCAGTTTCTTAAAATTATTGTTCAATAAATATGGATTAATGAAGACATTTATAATGGATTCATGCTAACGACTGCATTTTGCTCAATTGTAAATACATAAAGGTAGCATCAATGTAAAGAAGTAACCTATTTCAAACTTTCAGGAAAATAAGGTTGGTTTTTGATGGTAATGGTGAATTTGTGTTATAAAATACCATTCCACTACAATGACTTTAATTGATATACCATATAGCTTTGTTTAAACAAACACCAATTCATACATTATTGAGCATTTTTTGTTATTACATTTCACATTTATTAGTAATCATTGAATGTTGATCACTTTACAATTATGTTTATATTGGTACTAACGATTTTGTTTCATGTTCTTGGGTCACTAATTTCCATTATCCATTTCTATCAGTTAAGAAACTCAACTTACCTGTGGATTAGGTTTTGGTATAAAAATGGGTTCACTTGGGAAAATATTTTTTATTCCCCATGTTTTTGTTGTTCTGTTTTTCACATCCACTTTTATCATCTGAAAAAATGGTTAAGATAAAATTAGTATCTAGACTTAGGTAATATGTGAATACAGCACATATAAATATTATTATTATAACACTTACAGTTCCAGGATTGTCAATGTTGACATCAGAAGAAATGGCGTAGAAAAAGGTATAGTCTTTTCCCAAGTTGCTCTCATAATTGATTCTTGGTGTTTCACAACCCAAGTCACACAGAAGCTCTGGATGAACGTGAATGGGAGCATCAGCTTTTTGTGATTTACAGCATTCCAAATTTTTGTCTGCACATTTAGTTTCACTATGTAATGGTAATTTAAACCTAAATGGTCTTCCATGAAACATGGAAGCATAATCTGGATTTTGCTGGCAACCCTGAAATACATCAATAATCTTTCATGCATAGAATAACTACTCCATTATAATCCTAATCGTTTTAACTTCAGTTACTGAGTCAAAACAATTTGGTAAAAATCATTACATGTTTCATTGAGACATGGCATACACCTTGTGAGTCAAAATTGGTATTTTGAACTGAGGTCTTAGATACTGTCATAGCATAATTGCTATGCTATCATAAATATCATTGAGATAATAGATGTACAAAAAATTTGCTTAACCAATTTGGTGTATTGACAAACACATAAAGATGATCAACCCATCATGATTGAAGTCTCAGGACATCGAAAAGACGTGATTAGTCTAAGGAGGGAGATTTTCAGACAAGGTGGTCAGATTGAAGAGAACATGAAGGGCTTAAGTGTGCACAGGATTTTTTAATGTGCGTGCCGAGTCTGAAAACCCTGCCCTATTCATGGGGGGGGGGGACAGCCAAGAGGGGCTAAGGACTTTTTTAAGAAGGTTTTTAATCGGGGCGGGGGGGATTTTACCCCACGGGAGGAACCCCTTG
>WURS02427241.1:0-16192 GCA_011762765.2 Rhinocypha anisoptera | reverse complement strand
AGCGGGGACTTGGTACGTGAGTCACTTTTAGCCATTTGAAGTTGAGTCCGTCTGTTTCCTCACCCCTTTTCAATCGAATCCGTAGTCGATAACTGGGAAAGTCCGCCGCAATTGACCCCAGGCTGTTCTTCAGCGGGAATATTTTTTTGGGAAGAATTTCGCTATCCCTCGGGCGAATTACACCAGTCGGGCTTGATAACTTTTATGCCGAGAAAAGATTTAGTTTTTCCTTCACCTGACTCGCTTTGAAGCGCGAATGCTCGACGGCCCAGCCATTTGAAAGCTGGTTTTAAATAAATAATTATTGTCATCAATTTATTTTTTACCGATGAAATTGTCTTAATCGTTTTTAATTGGTAATGTATCGATCCGGTTAGTTATGGGGCAGGTGATAACGTTGCCGTAAATTATTCGCGAATCAAGCCGGCTTTTCCTAGGCTTCCTCATCTGGAAGAACTGGGCTTGCGGCTTTCGCTAGAGTGGACCAATTGAATAAACAACCCCATCCTGCTTATCAACTGTTTTGCGTGTAGCTACAAACAGTTAGAGGACATAAGCGAAACATTCGGGGCCCATGTAATTGCTTTTGTTTAATGTGTCCTCTCCCTGCACCCCTCCTCCTCCCTCATCCCTTCTCCTCCTCCCCCATCCCTTCTCCCCCACCCCGCGACCATTTCACCAAGGATAAAACTCTCTTGTGACTGCCCTGCATGCGCGGGGAATGGACGTGCGTATTGATTCGAACGACGATAAAATAATATTTTCCCACACTTACTCACACTCCCGTACAAGCACGTCGTGCACACACACACACTCCCACACGCAAATATACACGGAGGCTCGGGCAAATCCGATATATGCACGATCGAGGGGGGGCAGAAGGGAAGCTCTTTCTGTATATGCCGATGTAGAGAATGGCTTTTTTTTTATTGCAGCAAAAATATTGCTTTTTTACTTATTGAATCCCGTGCGAGGGCCTCTCGAGGGTCGTTCTTCATCCGTTTGGCCTCTGAGCCACTCCCTCTCCCGCCCCACCCCCTCGTCGTCGGCCGCCCCTTCTCTTCCACCACCACCACCACCTCTCTTCCCTTCCCCTTCCTCATTCCCAGCCTCCTCCCCCGCCTTCCCACTCTCCCCACCTCTCTCCCTCCATTCCTCTGTCTCTTTTAACCACTTCTTTCCTTCCATCGAGGCTGGATTAATTTCCCAACCGCGCTGGGTCACCCCAATTTGAAAATTAATCTCTCTCTCTCTTTTTCCTCCCTCGACCCAACCACTACCTCCACGCCAGGTCGGCGCTGCGGCTCCCATGATTCTTTTGGTTATTATTATCCTTGTCGCTGAGTTACGGGTTAGCTTGAAGGACCTTTTTCCCTCTCTATCTCCCTTCTGAACCATCCTTCGCCACCCTTATCGTCTTGTAATTTCTTTTATCCAGCATTTCCGAACACTTTGTGTCCGTGGCGTAGCTTTCTAATCCGCTGGAGGAAACTTGGTGGGGTCAATTTCGTGCCTGTAGCCTAGTTCATATCCTTCCGTCTAAGTCAAATAGTGAATGCAAACGATGAAGCCGTCCAACACTAATTGGTCCATGATTGAGGCATCTTGTGAATTACTTCTTCCGCCTGAAATATTTCAAATTTTTCTTCCGGGGATTACGACAGAGTTGATGATTTGTGCAGGAATTAACATTTTTGTTGCTGAAACGGCATTTAAAATTATTTGGTACTTCAAGTAACAAATTCTATAGAATGAAACAAGTGGTTGAACCATCTCTCCTGGAATAATATTTTACTGCACACAGTTATCCTATTTCGTACAACCCTTCTTCACGAAAGGTGAGTAAATATATAAAATTTTTCATCATTTGGAAACATTTTAGCATTCAGTCACACCGACAACTTGGTTACTATACCTATTGGTAAGTGAAGGTATCTGAGCCTGGTTTTAACCGTACTTTTGTGGATTTCCTCTCCAATGGTATCTTCACTAACCATGGGCAGTAATTAATTAAGCTTTAAGCTATCCCCTCTAAGTCCCTCTCTGTAATTAATTCACTGCCATTAAAATGGCTGAAAACCTTCCTTTATTCGAAAAACCTCCTTGGTAAAATCTGTTAGAGTGGCGTTTCATTTGCTTCCCTCACGCTGTTAAACTGAAAGTAAAATCCAAACCAGTCGTTACGTCTCCCCCTCTCTATCTGTCTCTGCTAAGTTTCTTCTTCCAAGTGATTAGCGGAGGCAGAAAACGACCTTTCTCCTCAACACATATAGAAGTGGTACGGGATATCACATCCACATCCCAGAATTCCGAATGATTCCTCCAACTCATTAGTTTGTCAAGTGATAGCAAATGCGTTGCGACTCAATTTCCGTCGACCAAGGAAGTATCTTACTTAGCTAATAGTTACGTTTTTGACTCATAAAGAACTTCTTAATTGGAAATTTATTATCACTGCTGCTTAATTAGTTTTTTAATTCTTCCCAGATAAACACAATGTCTTACCTGGCATGAAACTACCTTAGAACGCAGGGAAAAAGAAACAATCCTATTGTTAAAGCCAAGTTTTGTAATATATATGGTTAGTATTTTTATTTGTAATAAATATTAATCACGAATATAAAGTGATATATCCCATCATTTTGCGATAGTATTTCTAATCAAAAGGGAGTGTTTGCATAGTTTAAATGAAAAATTCCAGTGTAAATTTAACGTTGTCAGTTAAATATTAACCACTATTAAAATTGCGATAAATGATTTTGGGGTGTTTAATATGCAATTTCAGTAAGTACGTGACGTAAATTATGAAAGTTTTTTTCCAAGGAATAAAAAATTAAATTTTACTCTTTGGTCTTTATTTATGGTTGGGATTTTCTTTAAGGATTTTTGTATGTTTCGTTATTAGTTTCTTTATAAAATGTTTCTTTCAGTTATTTGAAATGGACTCCGCAGCCACGGGGATGAAAAGGTAGATTGATAAGTGAAAAAAATGAGCTTTCCAAATAATTCCAAAGCGTACTGTGGACGTCTGAATTCCCATCAACGAGTAATGAAATGTTTGGGTACAAAATGCATCTCATTACATTAAAATTACTCCCTGAAAGCTAAAGGGACCCATAATTTCCGTCTGATTTTCGTTTATCTCCACTATAAGAGTTTTTGGTAATTTGTATCGAAGTTCCTGTAGAGATTTTCGATTATACCTTCAAATTGCACTGCTTAGCAGAGCTTGCGGATTTAAAAATTTTTTTGCTGAACAGGACCCTTGGATTCCGCCTCTTCTGTCAGCCGATATGCCTATTAGATGACTAAGCCACGCGAGCAAGAAGAGGGGAAATTGCATGGCCCTTATGGGAAGGGATGGAAATGGGAATAATCTGCTTCATCTTTCTTCCCTCTTGTACCGCAAGGCACGAGAGGTTTCCTATCAATTTCGCGGCAAAGACGCTAAATCGCCGTAGTGGTTTTGTTGAGGAGCGGAGCATATGGAGCCCGCGTGGAAGAGAGGAGAAGACAAGAGCGAAAGGAAATAAGATCTCCTTCCTCCAAAGGAAGTACGCGAGAGACAGGCTTTGAATTCGCATGTGCTGCTTAAGGGAATCGCTGAGAGGGAAAGGGAGAGATGAATTATAAGGAGAAGGTTGTGAAAGGTAGGAGAAAAATCGAAAGCCGGAGGAATTTTTGGCTAGGAAGCTTGGTAGAGCGAGATATTAAAAGCAGACGCGTTTTTGGTGGGGATGTATAAAGTATGCTTGGGGACCATGATGCAATAAGAGGTGTAGTGCAGGCAAAATTATTGTCAGAGGGGTAAGGAAACTTAAAGGAAAATTTCACTGGCTTATTGGAGAATGAAGAATGTTAGCGGAGGGGAAATTTACAAAAAAAATAGAGGAAAGACAAGCAAATATGGAGTTTGAGGTCATATTTTTGGAGTGATGAACTTTAGTGTATCGTGTAATTTGTTGAAAATAGTATTCTCGTGAAAAAAAATCCAGTGCACTGATTTCTTATTCCCACTGAAAACCTTCGCAAAGATAAAGGGTACTTTCAAAGGAATATAAATTGAAGGGATAAGTGTCTTCTAAACTGAAGTCCATTTACCACAAACTAGGTCCTTAAAACTGCTCCGCGAATCGTATTTTTTCTTACGGTAACATTTGCATCGATTTGTGCTAACTTTGCTCGTACTTTTTTAACTTCATTTCTTGCGCCGCTGAGAGAATACCAGTTCTCGAAGGTCCACCTTAATCTGCATGCGAATTTTGCGATAGTACAGAAACATTTCTGCGGGAATTACCTGGTGATTGGTGCCTATTTACAATCTAAATTCTGTTTTTTATTACCAAGAATACGATTAATCTGAAATTTCAATTAGCCTCTGAGATTGTTCGAGGCTAACCGTGGCATCATCTAGCCCTTCCATCCAAGCCATTCCGCGATAAATCTTAGGAATACAAATTCTTCGCAGATTACCAATTCCTTTGCGAAATAACTTTCTTTTCGGACCCGGTTTCAGCTATAAACGACCAATTAACTCACAGCAGTAATTCTGAAAACCTGAGAAAAAAGTCAGTTTTTAATGAGATAAATGCTGGAAGGAGTGAACCATCTGAATTAACACCCATCTACAAAGAAGCATAAATGAAGAGGGGAAATAGTTTTCAAAAGTTTTCCTCGTGATTGAACTCATTTCGTGTTTCAGGCAAAATTGTGTACGCTCAGAAAAATAAGAATGACAACCTGGCTCCTCAGGTAGGCAGCACGCTCCCTGGACAACACGAAGACCGCGACCTTGATTTTGATTTTCTCTTCACATGTGAGCGATTAAAATTGTGGGTAATTAAAATATTCTTTATAGTCGAAGAAGCAACTGTAGTGCTATGATCTCTTAGCGGACGCCGGAGTAGAGAAATGAATGTATTTTGTGCATTTATTCAAATTTATGTGCGTGTAATGACTAAATATTAACCTTGATAAAACTCTTGTGAATACAGACTCATGGAAACGTGAGTGGAACCGCAAAAGGAAGGAAACAGATTCACCTTAAGTGGATTTTATGGACTTAAGTTTACGTGGGATCGACATTCGGAGCCTTTCCGAA
This sequence comes from Rhinocypha anisoptera, assembly GCA_011762765.2. NCBI lineage: Eukaryota > Metazoa > Arthropoda > Insecta > Odonata > Chlorocyphidae > Rhinocypha > Rhinocypha anisoptera. The sequence continues at coordinate 11,091 of WURS02427241.1, read as the reverse complement.
AGGGGAAACCGTTTCGAGGCGCAGACGCAAAGTGAAACGGAAGCAATATAGCAACGAGGGATAATGTGGAAGGGGAAAGAGGAAATTTTCAATTTCCTCTTGCATTTAAGCAAAGCCAACCTTGCCTCTGGAGAACATTCTTAACGTATTCCGCCCACACACGAAGGTCGTCTTGCGGGAAGAGGCCGATCCCCTTCAAATCTTGTCGCTTCGTCTCCACCCTGATCGAGGCCGACTGCTATTCCCACCCTTCCACCGCCTATTCCGCTTCATCTCTCTCTCTCTCTCTCCCTTCCGTCCTCTCTCTCCAAGATTCCTCCTCCTCCCCGCGGTCTTTCCTCCTTTGTCTGTTTGAACCCCTCTCCATCCACATTGCCCGTCTGCTCCGTTTCGGATCGTTCTCGCAAAAACTCCTCCATTTCCTCCGGTGTTAATCTCTCATTTGATGGAAGCGTTTAAATCATTCGCTCTCTGGGATTTGGCTTTCGAGCGTGTTTCGCGGGGACCCCGCTAGGATTTTACACGACCATTATATTCGATCCGCATCCGTCGCAAGTGATGAAGTACTCCATCCTCTATTTCCACTCAAATTAACCGTTTTGGAAAGCGCACGTGCGCTGCCATAAAAAAATACAAATGCCACTTCCAAGGGAATGCGTTTTTTTTTAAAAAAACGATGAATCCAAACCCGCATCAAATCAAGAATGCTTTTTTGTGTACGGAAAATTTCAACTGCACCTACGCTAATGATTTTCCCAGTAGGTATATATCGAAGTGAGTTACGTGTGCCAAAGATGTACTTTCATTTGTGAACAAATTATCCGACCTAAATTCAGCGGGCGTACTCCCCTCGTTACCGGGCCAGTCGTACGTACGGCCATTCGTTCTCCACGGTGTCTCAGGGGCTCAGGAACAAAAGTTTGCTCCATAGGTTGTGCTGCGTTCAAAGGTTCAATCGAAACAGATTTTTAGCTTGCTTCATGAAAAATATTTTTACATTGCTCATTTTAATAAAAGGCAGCACAAATTGGAGACGTGGGACCTTTCGACCTTAAGAATTGGTAGCATTTCTAAATTCTGACTAATGAATAATTCCGGAATAATTTTTTTCTCCTAGCATACTTTAACGAGGTGAATTTGCATGGATCTCTTGGGACAGAATCATTACTGCCGATTGGCTTCATACTAAGAAAAAATTTTTTTAAGTGATTGAACCAATACCTTGTTCGGAATTATAATAAGTGTTCCGCAGTCACTATCGAAGAGTGCCCATGCAACTCAATTTGGAAACTTTTCTGGTTGGAGGCACATCACATTGCAGTCACCCCACCTCTTATGCTATTCACTTAGTATTCTTTAGGAAATAATGAGCTTTTGAACCGCGAGTTCGGGTTAATTGAGAAAAACATACCAGGGGAAACTAGGTTCGTTTAGTGCCGACCGGCAGGCGATTGAAGGGATTTGAAGCTAGCGGACAAGGAAAGCTGAAACTTTGAACGTGTCCCACGTGACTAGTGTTTTTCTATTGGAAATCATTGGAATTGGTGTTGCAAATGATTCTCGCTGACCTGATACCTTTATTTTCAATAATAACTTTTCTCAATCCCCTCTAACGTGGTTTTTAGAAAGGTAGTGTACACTGAATGAAGTATTGATTTTCATGGGAAATATTGTCTTTATTTAGTATTTTCTATAGTGGCGACCGTCGTTTTTCCATATTTATGACTGCTTTGATAGAAAATGTCAAAACTCTAATTTTGTTGATAAAATTCTTAAGAGTTTTGCTCCGGGTGATAGCTTTCTGGTGGACGAATGTACAAAACCGAAGAGGATTTTATCAATAAAATACTCCAGGAAAACTCCATATCTCATTTTAACTCTAATTTTGTTTAAGATGTGTAAGACATCATAATTTCTCACATATCTGAGAAAAGAGTTTGTTCTTTTATTAGACCAATTAAAATATTATATAGACCCACTCAAATGTAATTAGAGAGTGTATTTCAAACACATAAAAATGTAAGCTGAGTTATTTTTATCCAGAACCTCGTAAAATATGAATCTTGATGTAATTCAGTCAATTACGTTATTTATGATTTGTGATAGCAATGGAATGCTCATGAATATATTTATTGGTTCCATTTCAGTACTATGGAAGTCAAAGTTTTCTCATTAACGGAGATGAGGAAGGATTACTTTAGAGATTATAGAAATCCGAATGGTCGAGGACTCAAATTCTTACTCCATCAAACTTTATATACATGCTATTTAATTCGTAATGAGGTGAGTGAAACAGTATCCAAGGCTTAACCTGTGTGTCTCATAAAGTACTAAACACATAAAAATATATTAACGCACAAACCCTCACTAAAAATCCGGATTAGTCAGAGATTAACTGCTACGACATCCTTTATTCCTCTCCTACTTGAAAAAAACCTTCTTTGTCCCTTGTGTCGTTGTTAGAATGGTTGTAGTTTATCTTAGGAGGTCGTTTTTGAGAGAGCCAAATTAAATTAACGTTTTTCCTGCATTTATCTACATATTTGAGTATTGAAGGAATAATATTTCAATATTATAATGAAATGAAAATAATTTTAAGGGACCAACGAATCAACTCAACGTTAAGTGTAAGCCAAATGTAAGATCTAACAAAATATTTTCCCCAAGACTAATAGGAATGGCCTATAAATTGTCTTCAGACGTTTTAGCAATCTTTTCCTTTACCCATACTATAATCCTTTATGTAAGTCTATAAAAAGTTATCCCCACGGACATGAAGTTAATTACATATATTTTTTACCGAATCGGGTTTGATTTTTTTGAAAATGGTGACTTTTTAGTTCACACAACGGTAATTGAATACCAATCATATCCACATAAGTGTGTAAAGTAGCTTCATCGAAAGAAATGTAATGCCTTTGAATGAAGGTTTAATGTTTACCATGTTCCCTGACCTCTACAGAGAAATTTGAGTCTTCATTTAGGTCTTTAATCCTCAAAACTGTTCCCTCTACGTCCCTATGTTTTTCAAGACGTTACAATTCCTCTCTTAGGTCTCTCCTTAATGCATCACTTGACTCATCGCCCAATAAAGGAGAGAAGGCTTCTGTGACACAGATAATGGAAAAGTAAAAGATTCGCCAAAGAATTTAAACTACACGGAAACCTTTTACATCATGGAAATCCCTTACCTTGAAGCTCTCTTAGCTCTCTTAATCCCTTAACTTGGAAACATTTGTTAGTTTTACGATTTCCTTTAATTTGCTCTTATCGCCGAATCTCCCTCTCAGGTCGCAGTCACGTTCCCTTAAGTTCAAACGAGGATAGTTAAACGTTTACAGATAAAAAGGAGAAGGAAAGACTGATATAATCCACGATAAATGAAGAGGAATGGCGTTGGGATACAATCGAGGAGTTCATAGTACTTTAGGAGGGAGCATAGGAAGATTGCTATGGATATAGGTCAGCTCCATATGCCGGCGTAGTGGATAATTATCAAATTCATTTTACCTCGAAAAACAAAGCAAAATACTGAGTTTTTATCAATGAAAACCCTCCATACGACTGTGATGAATCTGTTAGGTTAAAAATCTAAAATAATGATGCCAGAATTCAACCAAAAGAAGAAAAATCGATATTTTTCATCGGATCATGCTGTCGTGCGTGTGTAAGAGCTGACGAGTGAAATTTTTGAATAATTGGCTGAATTATTTCTTCTGACACGAATGAAGGTGGGCTTCAACCAAGTCCCTTTTATCTCTTCGTTTCATTATACCAAATGTTAAAGGGCGATTGGAGTAATTTTACAAATGAAATGGATATTTTAAGCATAGAACCTATTTTACAGGGGACTTTAACCTGTGATGATGAAAAACAGGCTACCAAAATGACTTTGATCTTAGTAATGGTGAGTGCTCTCTCGCGGTGAAACTGGGGGAAAACCAAGCTTATATGAATAATTTCCATTTGTAAGATGGAGTGGAAGGAATCGAAAGATAGGTGCAAAAAATACAGGGAGAAGATCTTAGGGCCTTAATGGAGGGAAATGTACCTGAAATGTAAGGAAAGAATGCCACATTAAGAAATAGGACGTGGAGCTAAGGTTGAATGAAGATTCGATTGAGGTAAGGGAATAATAACGAGACAGATATCCGAGGATATCTTTTCGTTATGGTCTTCTTGAAACGGTTTTCCTAATGATTTTTATAATTGTTCCATATGACCATTCTATTTTCAAAACTTCACCAGCGTTAATCAATGTCTCTCATGTTTTTCTTCTTTAGCAAGTGACAAGTTTTCTGTCATCCCAATGCTTGAGACATCAGAGCCATTTCTGCCACCCTTTTATCCTGGATCGATACGAGTAACGTCCGTGAAATACGAACTCGCCAATTCTTTCCGTCCCACGTAACTCAAGAGTTTCTGCCGTGGCAGTCCCTCCCCTTTTCCTGCCTACCCTTGAAATGTAATGACTTCTTTCGAAGTGGAGAAAGAAAGGAGATTATGAGGCGAGCGGGGGAATATAAAAAAAAGGACCGACCGTCATGTCTTTCCACGTTCCCGTCGGATAGAAAACTCGCGTTATTAGACTCGGATGGTAATCACCCCGCAAGTGGACGAAACAGCGGTGACGTCCGAGCATTTGTTTGATCTCGTCGAGCAAATCTGGGAAAATATTGGGTTTGGAGTGCAGTGTGGTATCGGGAGACTGGGTGCGCGCAGACAGATGAGGAGGGGAGGAGAGGGAGAGGCGGGTTGAAAGGAGGTGAAGTAGCAAGGTGGAGATGAGAGGGCTGATGCTGTCCCACGCCTCCGACGCTCGGACAAACAAAACCCCCGAACCCGTCGCCCCCCCCACGCTCACTCCTCCGGCACTTTTTATACCGCTGGCCCTCGCGCTCGAAGTGGAGAGGGAACGTTGTTTTCCCTGGGTCTCTTTATATACCCTACTCTTTTATTTTAAACTGCTTCCCCCAAGCCCCTTCGCTGCCCCCTCCTCCTCCACCCGTCGCCTCCGTCCCCTCATTCTCCAATCATCCATAGTCCTCCCTCCCACCTCTCCCCTCCTCCCTGTCACACCCACCCCCTCACACCACGATTCGCTTCGTGTTTACTCTCCGCCCTGCAAAACTTTCCGTAAATCCTCTCTCTCTCTCTCTCCGGCCCATCCCCCTCCTCCAGCCGATCCCCCACGCCATCTTTTATGATATATTTTTCCCTCTCTCGCTTGCACTTCCTTGTGCTCCTCCAGCAGCGCAGTACTATCATCCTCGATGCCGGACTCATTTCCGTCCCCTCGCGTTTGGTTCGGTTTTTTTTTATCTCCTGGATCACCTGAGTATCATTTCATGCGCATTACTTTCTTCGTGCACGGAACCATCTTTTCCATCAGAAGCTGCACTCACATTTCAAGAACTCCGATAAATACCATAATAGGTAGTTCTCGGATGAAAACTAAACTTTTCGCAAATACTCTGAATATATCAGCTCACTAGTGTTGATACCTCCTGTGGTAACTTCTAAATGGGATATATACATATATATATATATATGTGTGTGTGTGTACATATATACATAGGTAATTTTTTATATCGAGAGATTTGGCCAGTTAAAAAAAACTCCAATTCACTCTATAGCCTAGAGTGGCATTAGAGTGAATTGGAGTTTTTAATTGGTCAATTCCCTCGATATAAAAAAATCACCTGTACCTTCTATGATCGAGAAGAAACATATATGATATATGTATGTATATATATATAGTTGGCAACCACAGAGGTGGCGACGAAAAACACACAGAAAACAAAAATATAGAAACACTCATAAATAACAGGATCTAATCATTTCGAAGGCGCTACCATCTTTTTCAAGGTGTATAAGGGTACAGAGGGGAAGAAGCCGTCAGAAGGAAGTCTATATATATATATATACACTCATTCATTCAGATATTACCGTCAAATGACGAAAATACCACACAAATAATGGAGAATAAAATAGGTATAGGGACATTTGAGAAAGAACACAATATGTATATATATAAATATATTTGTTTGTTTATTTATACATATATATAACAGTAACCGCCTTCAGGTGAAAATACATAACAAATGATAGAAAATTGGGAAAGGGATAGAAACAGATAAAAGATCGGACACAATATTGGCGAGGAAAGATGGAAGCCTTTTCCAACAGAAAAGATATATATACTGAAAAATATATATAAATAAATATAAAAACATTTGTTTCTTTTGGAAATGGCTTCCATCTTTCCTCACCAATATCGTTATTTATTTATTATTTTATTTTAATCGGTATGTGTGTTTACACCCACACATACATGTAATTTCAACCATACCTTGCGTATTTTTAGTAGCCTACGTTTTTGTCATGGACTGGTTATTGTCTCAAAACCCGAAGTATTTTCTCATATTGCTGAGTAGCCTCACGAATTGAGTTCATATATTACATTAAACTCCTAGATAAATACACATTTTTACTATACGTTTTTAAAATTTGTATGTTTACCCAATGAACGGTTTTGAATCAGAAAATTGGAATGAGAAATGAGTACTGTCTACGTATTTTACACTTTCCTCTCCTACAAATCCTCTTCCTGATGCCACATACTTAATCTTGCTACTCAGGTTGCCATTTTTGAGTCGTTTTTGAGGTCTCCGGTCTCATAGTGGTCGCTTTATTCGCCCCCCTCTGTTTCTTTTGCTCCTCCTCTGCCTTCTTCCGTCCACCCCCGTCCAAATGCGAGGGCGCCCTTGTACTTTTGGCGCATTATCGTTGCTCTCCGAACATTCTTCGAATGTCTGCACCCGTAATGTTTTTTCTTCCTCCCTCCTTCATGTCCCTTCCGTCTTTATTTCTCTTCCTTCCTCCGAATGCATCGACTCCCCGCCACTCGTCACTCCATTCAGCATCCCGCAAGACGGAGATAGGAGAGAACGATCGAAAGTCCCTCCCACTCCCCTGCCCTCCCGCCCGCCAGCGCCGCTCCCCAAACAATATTCTACGCCCTTCGCCAGCCCGTCTCGCCGTGCCTCCTTCAGCTACTCGATATCTGAAACGTTTGCTCTGGTGATGAACAGGGGTGGCCTTTATGTATATTTTTTATCTCTTACGAACTCATATCAACACACTCTCCACTTCTCCCTTTCTCTGTGTTTTCTTCTCGAGGTTCTCGAGGGTTATGTGGATATATGTCCGCGTTGTGTGCGAATATGTACGTATGTACGATATGTATGTGTGTATATATATATATACATATATATAGACAAAATTATCCCCTCCTTGGGAGTCCAAGGCGTTCGAAGCAGGTTGGCCATGTTATATGCTATCGGAAGTTTTCTACCTTCGTTCTCTGGGCACGGAGGAAATTTTCTCAAAGGAGTGGCCACTTTTTTATGGCTGACATTTTCCCCTTACTTTTACTTTCCTCGAGTTCCGCCGCTTGCCCCATCTTGAGAAAATTATGCGCGTGGCCAAACTCTGTACCGTCGTCAATATTGAACTTTGTTTCATTTGAAAAGGACGTAAGTCATTATATCATGCCACGTGATTTTCTTTTTTTTATTTTCTCCCAGAATTCTTTCCATGACATTTAGCTAAGAGCTAGATTTTAGAAATACCCGGAGGATGTTACATCTCCGGCTCGCTTCCATAAACGCCATCTCCCTGCGTTTACATCATCGCTTCTGGGATTGACATATTTCGAAGTGAAAAATGACCGATATAATCAGGGAATTAAGGAGCCTCTTCACGGATTTCTCTGTGTCAGGGTGGAAGTATTATATTACCCTTACTCCGTCCTTTGGAGGCATTAAATTTTCCAATAAGATCTCAGGATGTTTTATTGCCACAACCTAATAGCCACAGTTAAAAACCTTTCATTCTTGGATGCTTTATTATTGTTTTTATGCCAGTTCGTAACATTAACCGGTCGCAAAAATGGTTCTTTGAGGAATTTCGTGGACGTGTTTCAAGAGAAGAACTCAAGAAAAATTGTGATAAATGATACAGTTCTTCAGTGCTTCAAAATCTTGAGGAATCAACGTTTATTTACCACTCATTCAGATGGTATGAAGGAAGAATTTGAACTTGTTTCAACGAGTTATTCCTTAGGACTAATTCGAGGAAAATTGCACTAGCTAAAGATTTATAGTAGCTATTAAAATTTTAAATATGAAGCAATGAACATTTATTTTTCTGGCTGAAAGTAATTTGTCATTTTTCTTAAATATAGAGGAAAACGGATTACAGACTACACAAGGTATAACTCCTAAATAGAGCACACCTATGAGGATGGGTTGAGGGACTATGAAGGGTTCTTTGTAATACTTAGAATAACATTTCATTCACAGAAATTATAAATGAAATATTGAAGGCTCCAATGGAGAAAGGTGAATGCTTAAACGACGAAAATCAAGATTTGCATTCCAATGTCGTCATTCGTCTATTTATGCGACGACATCGTTGCGAAATTTTCTTTTTTTCGGGATTCTGGGACATCTTTATTACACTCCCACTCATTAATGGAAGCCTTTCGTATATTTTTCTCCATATTTATTCGGCAATGTCTATTGAGTCTTAAGTGGGCAAAATGAGAATCAATATCACCATTATTATCTATTCCTAAGGACGCCGCGAGTCTGAGTAGTCGATGCTCGAGGAAAAAGCGCCAATGTCAATTTTTTCCACTTTTGTTTCCCTCTGCGAGCTCCTTGTGACGAATTCATTTCTCATCCTAATGACGGTTTCTTTTGCTCGTGAGGAAACGCTAAAGACGACTCTGGAGACGAAATGAGAAATGAAAGGTTGTTTCAGAATTCTTAGTTCCCGAAAAGCTATTCGTCCATTAAGTGCATGGGAAAATGTATCTCGGAACGTACTCAACTATCCTACAATTTGAAGGATGAGGGTTTTAAGTTATTTTTCGTGAAGAAAACGAAAAAATAAAAATGTTGCTGTGAAATGTCCTCTCGAGCTCCGGTGGGTTGATATCCTGAGATTATTCACTGGCATCAACTTTGCTGTTTTTCTCCTTTGTGATGGGTATCTACCCTGATCGTGATGCGGGCGAATAAGTTAAGCGAAAAAAGGTTCCAAATGTAATGGAAGGAAATTAGACGCCCACAGTACGATTTCATGTCAAAATATATATTGTATCGCATAAATAACTATTTTTTAAACTACTGGTAAGGTATAACATTTCCCGCTTTCCATTTCTTTTCAAAGTAGTTCATACCCTCACGCTACCACATCCAACACATTTTACGATGTACTGTCATATATTTTTATTAAGATGTCTTTAGAATAAGCAGTCAATTCTCAAAATTTTTAACTCAATGGACTGACAAATAATTTAGCCATCTCATCCCAAAATGTGATTGAGTGCACTGCTAATCAAATACCTTACATTTTAATCTGATGACCTCGCCTGACCCTCTTAATCAAAAATTGTATTTCGTCATTATGCATGAACATGTAAAATATCCGCCGATATAATCATCAGCCCATAATTTTTAAATTTAATATAACTGGGAGTTATTAAATTAATAAAGTCTCATTAAAAATAATTCATTGTTATAATTAGAATTCAATTTAAGAATTGCATATTTAAATATTCAAGTTTATAAAACGATTTTTAATTTATATTATTTTTAATTATTAACTATTTGCCACTTGATTTTAATTTCCGTCCTTATTTTTACATCTATTAAGGAGCATAATATAAATTATTTTTGGAGTGAATTTAAATGGAAGTTTTTGGATTCCAAAATCGTGATAATAGACAAACTAAACTATGGAAAAATATAATGATTTTAACCACATTTGATTTAATATATAATTGCATTGAAATAATATAAGCGATGTTTAATGTCCTTTATTATATTTACTGATATGTATTTTTTCTTTCCCATAACCTCTCCTATCCCACTGTCATCATACTTTGGCATCCAACCCTCTTTATCCCCTGACGATTCATGACGGGCGCAACAACAGGTCACGGCGACGGACGGTGACAAGGACAGACCCCAGAACATTGTGTACTTCTTAACGGGCCAAGGAATTGATCCAGACAACCCAGCAAACAGCAAATTCGACATCAACCGAACGACGGGAGAGATTTTCGTACTAAAGGTAAGGAAAATACTTTCATTCTTTTAAGCGCTTTCCAGACTGCTTGGAGCCTTTTTCCAATGTCACCAGTCAGAAAAAAATGTATCTACCGTCGTCATCGTGTGCTGTTTTGTTTATTTTCCGCCCTCCGCGCAAAAGTTTTCCGATCGTTTTCTATGTTGAATTTTACATTGAGTACTATTACGCGTAAAATAGTGACGGCTCTTTTTCTTTGCTAATTTTACTTCACCTCGTTTCCTTGCTATTTGATAAATTCGAATGGTTATGAAGAAAAAAACTGGTCTGAGATTCTCTTCTAACAGGTCAATAATACTTTTCGTGGATAATACCATTTCGTGCAGACAGAAAAATAATTGACGACAGCTAATGACGCTCGTGAACAACTCGTCAAATATGTACTACTATACATTTCATACGAGTCACTACTAGATAAGTGGTCTTCCACTTTGTCGAAATATCACGTTTAGCCGCCAGAATTTTGATCTTATAAGCGTCTAAAGGTACGACATTGTACGGAAAATAGTCGGTTTTTATAAATTCCCAATCCCAAAAGCGATGTCGGCACATTGCCCTGTTGAATTCATCTCCATTAAATCGTAGAATGCAGTCCAAAATCGTAAGCCCCATCGGAAACGGTAGAAATTATTTTGCAGTGTCACTGGAGGAAAAATCTTCCATTCGCTTGGTGTGTTATGATCGAAATTTGTAGAAGCACGTTATTTAGAGCAGCCATAGTTATATTCTACACAACCTCCTAAATGGAATCCTGTCTGCGGCATCGTTTCCTCAACTCCGTAGTATTGCAGGGCGGGCATAAGTAGTCTCATTCCTCTATTTGGAAGTAACCCCGCGAAGTGGTATCCCTTAGTGCACCGGTCCCCCCCCCCCCCCCTCTCCCCACCCCCCCCCCCCCCCCCCCCCCCTCCCCCCCCCCCTCCTTCCCCC